>CM070514.1:49922804-50122804 GCA_036346375.1 Guadua angustifolia | reverse complement strand
CTTTCTCCATTTTTGCGAAAAAGATATTTTCGTGCTCCGTTTTTTCCGGAAAAAATGTTTTCGTTGTTCGTTTTTCCTCGCTTTTCCAGAAAAAAAACCCGTGGTCCGTTTTTCCTCTGAGAAAAACACAAATTTGTTTTTCGTTCATGCACGCGGTAAAATTTGTTTTCGTGATCCGTTTTTTTCCGGAAAAAACATAAATTTGTTTTCTATTCACGGGCACGGCATGCCGCCGCGCTTTCTTATCTAGTAGTATATTAAAATTCGAGGGATTCCGGCCCTCTCGCGCTATCCATGTCGCCTCTGCGTCTCCCTCCACACGACGCGAGCCCCACACGAGCTCGCTCGTTTCGCTCCATGTATATAACTAGTATTCAACAGCTACTACATGTCTACACGCATAATGCTCACCTTCTGTTCAAACCTAGCTCAGGGTATGCCGTGCACGGTCAAAGTTCCATTGGAGAGCACACGAATCAATTAAAAATTAGCCTAAATAAAGTAGAACAAGAGGGAGGAGAAAGGGCAGGAAAAAGAATCGTTGTGAGACACTGTAAAAAGAAGAAAGATAAAAAGAATCCATGCGGGTTGAGAAAAAGCTTCTTGTGAGGTGGCTGCGAATACGACTAAGGTCAGTCTCAATGTTCCATGTCAGTTAGTTTTCATAGTATTAATGAGTCTGTCACATAAGCAAATTGATGACATGGCAATAGAGTTATTGAGGTAAGAGAGGGAAATGGTTTCTCATGCAGGAAACTAAGTTCTCCCGTAGATCGATGCGCAAAGAAACTAAACAATTTGCATTGGGTGCAGAATTGTGGTTTCCATCCCCTTCCTCTTGATCTGATGCATGTATGAAATCATTAAATTTTTCTCTACATAGAAACTACTATGGAAACTATGCATTGGAGAGGCTAAGTCTAAGTGAATATTTATTGCACTCTCTCTCCTCTAGAAACTACTCATGAAAATTATGGGTTGGGATTGCCCTAAGAAAGTGGATACTTTTTCATAAGCTCGTGACCTTGACTTTTTATATAGAAACATTAGTATGACTAGGTATAATAGCGCGCTACGTCGCGTCGTTGGCGTTAGCTGCGTTTATAGAAATCAGTAACGCAACACTATAAAAGCTGAACGCGAGAAAAAATTTGGCCCGAGTATTTTGTAAATTGAATTTACTGAACTACAGGTCTTTTTTTCCAGAATAATCAGCGGAAGGACCTATTTACGATCTAAAATTTTTTTAAATCTTTCAGGTTGAAAGAACCGGCATTTTTTTGGCAAAATAACCGTGAAGGACTCATAGCGATCATTTGCATGAGGAAAAATCCGGCATGTGTTTTTTGCAAATCGAATTTGTGAAACTACGGGTCCTTATTTTCAAAATGACCGGCGGAAGAACCTATTTACTATTTCAAAAAATTTTAAATCTTTTGGGTCGAAAGAACCTGCGTTTTTTCACAAAATAACCGGTGGAAGCACCCGCTTGTGATTCCAAAATGTTTTAAATCTTTCAGGCTGAAAGAACCGGCGCCCTGTGGCGAATCTGCGAAACTACGGGGCCCTTTTCGCAAAATAACCAGTGAAAAGACCTGTTCGTGATTTTAATTTTTTTTAAAACTCCCGGGCTGAAAGAACCAAATTACGAGGTCTTTTTTGTAAAATAACCGGTAGAAGGACCCGTTTGTGATTTTTAATTTACCGTGGAAGGACCCGTTCGTAATTTCCAATTATCAGCGGGTTTTTCTGCAAAGCTAGTGACGTGGCCCGTGGGTTGCTTCCGAATCCTCCCCGCTTTAAGAGCTAGTATATATCATTATCATCAATTGACTTGATGTGTTGAAGGAAAATATTGTTATTTGTGTAAATTTTAAGATTTCGTTACAACTTATGGACATCTAGTCATATGCAAGATGAGACTATTTTTTTTGTAGCAGCAAAAGCTACGATATATTAGCGGGAAGGCAAAGAACAAGTGATACATGGGAATGCACCCGAGATTAAGTACAATCCAGAAGGAGAAAGAGAAATAAAAACAGAGAAGAAAGAAAATGAAACAAAAAGAGAGGGGAGTCAGGTGTTTGTGTGTAGCCGTTGCAGTAGTTTTTTGAGTCCCACTGCTCCTGCGATGCTCCAGTTTGACGCCTCTTCTTTGATTGAGTCAACGATCGCTTCGTGGGCCAACCATTTATGCTCGAAGACTATGGTATTGCTCTCTTTCCACTATTTCCAGCATACTAGGATGACAAGTGATTTGACACCTTTCCTGAAATTCGCGACAGAGTTCGTTCTGTCCAAACTCCGTTGCTCCAGGTCCATGGACGGTTGCCAACGGTCCGGTAATAGGGCGGGAAGAGAGATCCAATAGGCAATGGACAACCACAAGCGACAAACTTAGGGGCACTCAACGAAGAGGTGATGGGCAGTTTCTAGGTTTTGACAACACATGTGGCAGAAGTATGAATTTGACCATCCTCTAAGTTGTAGGCGTTGAGCCGTCCAGAGTCGATTGTGCAAAACAAGCCAGAAGAAGAATTTATATTGTGATGGTGTCCATGCTGACCAGGCTAAGGTGCGGAAGGGCTTGCGGATAGATCCGGTAAGTTGTGCACGGTATGTCGAGTGAGCTGAGTATTGTCCGCTAGAGGTGAGTGTCCAGGTGATCTCATCCCGCAGATCAGGGCGCAAGGATATTGGTTGAAGTTTGACCCATAATGTGATGTATTCGTTAAGGAGCTTCGAGGTCAAGTCGTGTCGGATATCGCGGATCCAGTTATTGTTTTGTAAAGTATTCTCCACTGATCTGGTTTTCCGTCTGGAGTGTTTGTAGAGCAGTGGTACAAGATGGCAAGGGGCTGTACCTTGGAGCCAGTTGGAAGTCCAAAAGGATGCCTTTTGGCCATTTCTGATGGTTACTTTGGTTGCTGCTAGAAAAAGTTGCAGGTTGGTCAAGTCGCATGGAGTCAGTGTTCCAGCCCACAGTCTGTCTGAGGTAGTCCACTGCAGCCATAACCAGCGTAGGCGGAGTGCTCGCGCAAATCACTCCAGGTCCAGTATTCCCAAACCACCCATGTCAGTCGGGCGACAGACAATGGGCCATTGCACTTTGCAGCTGCCTCCATATAGCTGTGCGGTGCCTGCCCATAGGAATTGCCTTCTAATTTTATCGAAGTCCTTGAAGAATTTCTTGGGGACCCTGAGCGCCGTAAGGAGGTAGGTTGGGAGTGAGATCAGGACAGATCTAACCAGGGTTAGATGACCCCCTGACGTCAGATGTCGCGCTTGCTAGCCTGCCAACCTTCGAGCAGCTTTGTCCTGAATGGGTTGGAGGTCCACATGTCGTAGTCTCCCCAAGGTTAGGGGTAGCCCAAGGTATTTAATGGGGAAAGACGAGATGGTGCCAGTGAAGGGTTGCAGGATATCATCCAAAATGAGGTTATGGCATCTGATCGCCTCTATAGTGCTCTTTTGCATGTTAACTCTGAGGCCAGAGGCTTGACCAAAGTGATGGAGGATGGCGATGGTTGCTTCGAGCTCCTCCCTGACTGGGTTTAAAAATATGACTACATCATCAGCATAGAGGGATAGGCGTACCGAGGGGCCATGACCTTGCAGGGTGGAGATTATACCATCTTCTGTGGCTTTTGCGAGTACGTGGTGCAACAGGTCAATGGCTAGAATGAATAGGTAGGGTGATAGGGGGTCGCCCTGCCTTAGACCACGACGGTGTTGGATAGGGGTCCCAGATACTCCGTTCAGAAGTACAGATAAGGTAGATGTTGTGAAGGATATGGCTAGCCAATCGTGCCATCTCGGGCCGAAACCTCGGGCTTGAGGAAGGTCCAATATGTATCCCAGGACACGGAGTCGAAGGCCTTTTCGAAATCCAACTTTAGCATAAGTGCAGGGGTGCGGTTTCGGTGGCAAGCCCTCGCACAGATGATGAGACTATTTTGGCGCAAAAGACATGATAAAAAAGGCAAGGTAGAAGAGCATGCATGTCCGCCTTCCATGCCCGTCATAATTCATTCACATCAACAAGACGCAAATGGAATTATCATCATCATTATTATTGTAGCAACTTGATACCCGTATCTGAAACGAAAAGCATGTACACCTCACCAAACCAACACACACAAAGATAGCCATTGACACGCACACGCCTTCGGTCGGCCAAACGGACGGAAAAGACACGAATCCACTAAATGGACGCGCTAATATCATGTGAGAAATTAGGGTCATCTCTGCTTGTACAGAGTGTTACCTTCGATTGTACCGAGATCGCTGGGATCACAAACCCCGGCCAATAGACGGAAATCACATATTCCTTTTGCATCCCTACACAATATATTAGACAATAAATAAATGTGCAACTGATCACAACGGATGAATGCGGATAGATATCAGTATATCACTCATCTTATATCCTATTATGTAGAGTATTTTTTTCCCTCAGGGTCAAAGTTGTACACGGACACGGTATCGAGTACGCACTTTCACCACACATGCCATGCGTTTGGTCAAACGCATCCTTCTTCCTGCACCTGCTCCATCTGTCGAATCTGAGGCACAATAACAACCAATTTGTGCGTTCGACAAGGACCCTCGGCTCAGCCATCGGGAGCCTCAGCAGCGAGGGAGGCTCTACAGCAGCACCGTCGGTGTCGAACTGCCAATTGTGCAGATAATTAAGATGCGCCGTTCATGTTGTCAAGGACCACAAGGCTGCAGATAATTAAAGTGAATATCCATGTGGACCCGTCGTCCCTTTCTTTCGTCCATCCCTTCTTTGTTTGTCGTCGACTCGTCGTCACGTGGTGCACTCCCTTAGCCCCATTGGCTCGGAAGACAGCGGAGTCACAGTTGCCTTAACTCCGTCAGTTCTTCTCGGTCTATAAATAATCCATCCTCGCCGTGGCATGCAGCCCACCGTCTCGTGACTTTGTCCAGTTGTCCTCGCCACCACCCACTACTCCTTCCTCTACTTCAGCGTTCGTCTTGCCGCCGCCTTGGCCTTGGTCTTTGCCACTACCAGTTAACTCAGGCAAGCTATCATAGCGAATTTTTTTTATCACTTGTAGTCTCTTTTCTTTCATCGTGAAGTTACTTACATTCATCGCAAGCTCAGTATATCTTGTCACCGAGCTTCCTAGATTATTTTCGGCTGCTGTCATGTCCTCCTTCCTCGGTTCTTGCCAACATGTCATGTTGGATGGGGATCTCCAGAATTTTTTAGTCTTCCCTTGTGGTTCCATTAATCTACAGCTAAAGATTTTGTTACTACTCGCATTAACAGGGGGCGACACAAGGCGGCGCCGATGATCAGCTCTCACGGCAGGAGGGTGATGGCCACCGGATTCACCCTCCTTGTACTTGCTGTCAGCGTGGGCATCAGCTTCGGCGACTATAGCCTACTCCTCGGCCTCCTGGGGGTCCTCGCCGGCTCCATCCTCATATCCATCGGCGTCAATATGATCGACGACGATCCGGCAGCCTTCAGCGGCCTCTTCGCTTCGATCACGGCATACGTGCGGCGCAACCTCGCCGTCGTAGGACTCCTCACAGCCTCATCTTCCGTCACGGCGATCGTCGCCGGCGACCCCGGTCCAGTGCTCTTCTTCGCCGCCTTCACACTGCTCCTGCTCGGGATCTCCCTCGTTACACTTGGGATCTAGATGCATGGTGTTTTTGTAATCTAAACTAGTTTGTGTCGGAGTTTGTTACTGGAGTCTGAAAAGGAAGAGTTCAGGTTTTGGCAAGAGTTCTGCTTCGGAAGGAAGCTGAGGGCTGTGGTTTTCGGATGAACAACATTGTTTCTGTCCGAGTTAATCTTCAGAGTCTGAATCTGAGTCCGTTTTGAGTCTGTAATCGAGTCGGTGATTTGCGAGCCGTGTTCTTTAAATATGTGCAATACAAAAACAGAAAACCTGCTGTAGTTTGCAGCACCAAAAATATCTGATTCTGAGTTTCTCAGAATATCAAGCTGTTCTCTGTTTTTCGTTTGTGCTGCTTTGTTCCGTTCGGCTGTGCAGGATTTTTTGTTCCGGTAAGCAGCGACAACTGAATTAGCAGCGACAACAGAAGATCGCGACAATAGAAGACCAGCGACTTCAGAGTTCAGAGTTCGGCGACAACAGCAAAACAACAGCAACAGAAGAGGTTCAGGTAAACTCGATCTCGTGGCTTTGCTACAACAGTTTTGTGGTTCTTGAATAACCTGTCTAATCGGAGATGAGAGCCGCTGCGCCTGCTTCTTCGATCGGACAGGGGGTTACAGTGTAAGACCATCTATTCAAGAACCACAAAACCGTCAAGTAAGGAGTGTATCCCAAAGCCTGCCGGTGTTCAGAACTTGATGAACATCCATGTATTTTGAACATCTGTTTCTGCACATATGTCCTCCATTACTAGGGATATGACGCAAATATATATAATACTATAATATATGCGTGTGGCCAACGAAATACCAATAAGATCAACCGGCTGCTCGATCTGTGTTGTGTGAGTGCTTTATGTAACTGTACGGTTGGACGAGCCTTGTAAGCTGGGGAGTGGCAATAGCTACACCAGCAAAGATTATGCGATATGATCTGCTTGATGAGATTGCTGGTATGTATCAGATGGAGTTAGCAACTAGAAGGGTTCTACTTTTGGGTTGTCCTAATTAACTGAAGCGAGAAATTACAGAAGAACTTGTATGCGATTTCTGTTTCTTTGAGGGGCTTCATATTGACTGCACATTTGCTTGGAATTGCAAGTATGAATGATACTGTACCTGTCTTGATGTTGAACTGCTCAGCTTGTCATCGGGTTAATATGACCAACTCAAAAAACTCCAGCCAAGATAGGTGTGATTCCTATTCGATACCTTGCAAAGAAGATTGTTAGTTTTGATCTCGGGTGGCACGGTCAAAGACCGAGTCCTACCCACGTTCGCGCCCTGATCGGGGGCGCAACAGCCTTTTGGTTGCGGCCCCCTGTCACGCCCGCGCTATATAAAAAGAGGCACAAGCCGGCACGCGAACCAACGTTCGCCTGCGCTCCCTGTGCCCCACATACCGACCCTATCTAAAACCCTAGCGCGTGGAAGTGACGGGAAGGCCGCCGCCGTTCTTCATCACCATCTTCTTCCTTCTTCTTCCTCTCCGACGGGACGTGAAGAAAGGAAAGGAGATCCCGGAGCAGACGCTGTCGCCTCCTTCCTCTTCGTACGCCACTGCTACTTCATCCTCTCGGGACGCACGCAATGGCATCCTCATCGTCCAACGGCAATCCCGAAGGTATTTACCCAAAGCTTCTTTTCTAGGTGTTTAGATTAGGTGCTAAGATCCTTAAGATCTATCAATGGTATCAGAGCAATGTTCTAGCGCCTAATTCTTAACCCTAGATGTAGAAACCATTCGGGTTTGTGCCCTTTTTTGGGGTAGATTCATAGCGCAGCAATTAGAAGGAGATGAGAACCTTAGTTTAAAACCCTAGATCCCTTTTCCCCAAAACCCGAAGAACCAAATCATTAAAACAAGAAAAGAGGGAAGAATTGTTACCTATTTTTGCCGTCCTCGTCGCCGAAGGTAGAAGATCATCCCGCGCGTCTCCATGCTCCTTCTCCGGGTTCACGAATGCGCGGCTTAGGGCACCGCCTCCAGGCCGCTTGACGGCGGCGCGTCAACCCTAGGGTGACGGCGTGCACCGGCAAGGGGGCTGAAGACGGCGCCGCCGGCTCTCCGCCTCGTTCTCTTGCGCTGCTCTCGTGCGTGTTGGAGACGAAGGGAGCGGGAGATGCGGAGGAAATGGTCTAGGGTTTTGGGGAGCGCCGAAAATTTCGGGGTTTTATGTCGCCTCAAATGAATCCCGGCCGTCCATCGCGATCGGACGGTCTTGGCGCCAGGTGGCTCATTTGGCTGGTTTCGCCCAAAGGGAAGCGTGAGCGCCAGCCCGAACCAGTTTTCGTGGCACAGGCGCGCCAAGAGAAGGGCCAAATGGGCTATTTTGGGCCAAATTTCGGCCATGAACAGTAAAGCGATGAATAGTAATTTTTTTCCCTTCTTTTCTGCTGTGAATGATTAGTTTAATTACTGTTTTGTGGCTGCTGCGAAGAATTACCTTAAGCACATAATTAAAATAAGTTTCCGCTGCTAAGTTTTAGATTATTTTTCTGATTAAATTGGATCCAACGTGAAAATTTAATTAGAAAATTATATTAAGTCTGTTTTAGTATGAAAATTTTGTCTTCTGACCAACGTTGATGATAAAATTTGCCATAAAATTATTAAGTTTATTCTCAGTGTGGAATTTTATCTTCTGACCAACGTTGATGATAAAATTTTCCACAATATTTAAGTCTAAAATTTGTTCTATTCTAATTCTGCCCAACGGTGATTTAGAAATAGAACAATTTTTCCCCTGTTAAGAGCATGTTTTAATTGAACCAACGTTAAATTAATTCATGCATTTTATTTCAGTATTCTGATTAAATTATTTTCTTTCGAAGCTGCGAACACTTCAAATGTTCTAAGTCTGATCTCTGCTATTGAGCCCCTGAATGGGGGGAATTATCCCTCTTGGAGGGAGAAGATTGAGATGGCACTCGCTCTCTCGGATATTGATTATGCAATCATGCATGATCATCCCACTAAGCCCCAGCTGATCCCTGATGCAAACATAAGAATGGCATACGACTTAGAGCATGTGAAGTGGAAAAACTCGAACAGAAAATGCATGATGGTGATTAAGAACTCTATCGTGGAAGGTATAAGGGGTGCCATCCCAGAATGTGCCAGTGCTAAGGAATACCTTAACAAAGTTCAGAGTCAGTTCACTGGCTCTACTAAGATGTATGCAAACTCTCTTATGCAAAGACTTGCAAATGAGAAGTTTGATGGGCACAGTAACATTAGAGAGCACATTCTGAAGATGAGCAACATAGCCACTAAGCTGAAGACCATGGAAATGGAGATTTCAGAAGGATATTTAGTGCAATTTATCATAAATTCCTTACCCAAGGAATATGAGACTTTTGCAGTAAATTACAACTCCATAAATGAAAAATGGGGTATAGAAAAGTTGATGGCTATGTGTGCTCAAGAACAAGAAAGGCTTAGAGCTCAGAGGCTTGACCATATCAACCATTTCAAGTCATCTCCAAACAAGAAGAGCAATTTTCAGAGCAAGTCTAAGCCTTCCTTCAAGAACAAAGGTAAACCTCAGAATAAGAGATTTACCTCAGGCCAGAAGCCTTATGAAGGCAAAGGCAAAGGTCCAGCAGAGGTGGACAAGGATACATGTAGACATTGCAATCAGAAAGGACACTACATGAAGGATTGCGTTCAGTTCCTTAAATGGCTGAACAAGAATGGTAAGTATCAAATTACATTCATAGATGAATCCCTGTACTTAGATTTTCCCACTCATACATGGTGGATTGGCTCAGGTGTAACTGTTCATGTTGCAAATTCCTTGCAGGGATTCCATACGAAGAGGATCCTGAAAAGAGGAGAAAGAAGCATTAGAGTCGCCAATGGCATCGAGGAAGATGTTGAAGCCATCGGAGACCTCTCCCTAGAATTAAATAATAGCTTCATTCTTCATTTACATAATGTTTTAGTTGTACCCTCCATGAGGAGGAATTTGATTTCAGTATCCTGTTTAGATGATGATGGCTATACATGTCATTTTGGGAATAAGAAATGTTTGATTCAATTCAATAATATTGATATTGGTCTTGCCTTTATGCAAGACAAGCTTTATTTACTTTCCCAAAGTAATGATGTGAATGTTGTGAATGCCTCTTCATCGAAGAATGAATGTAATAATAAACGAAAGAGAAGTGAAAGTGAGACGTCTTTGAAATTATGGCACTGTCGCTTAGGCCATATTTCGAGGGGGAGGATTGAGAGATTAATTAAAGAAGAAATTCTCCACCCGTTAGACTTTTCGGATTCAGAACATTGCATTGATTGCATTAAAGGCAAATATGCTAAGCAAATTAAGAAAGATGCCAAACGAAGCGCAGGAATTTTAGAAATTGTTCACACAGACATCTGTGGTCCTTTTCCTGTGAAGTCAGGGATGGTTTTGATTCATTCATAACATTCACTGATGATTTTTCGCGTTATGGCTATATCTATCCAATTAAAGAACGATCAGAAGCATTAGATAAGTTTAAGATATTTAAGGCTGAAGTTGAAAATCAGCATGATCTAAAGATTAAAATAGTAAGATCAGACCGTGGAGGGGAGTACTACGGTAGACATACCCCTTATGGCCAAGTTCTGGACCTTTTGTGAGGTACTGCGGAAAATGGCATAGTAGCTGATATTCTATGCGGGCGAACCTCGACAAAATGGAGTAGTGAAAGGCGAATCGCACGTTAATGGATATGGTGCAGTATGATAAGCTACTCCACCTTACCGATTAGTCTATGGATGGAGGCATTAAAACCCGCCCATATTCTTAATCGGGTTCCTAGTAAGTCGGTGTCTAAAACACCATATGAGTTATGGACTGGGAGGAAGCCCACTCTAAATTGTTTATATGTGTGGGGCTGTCAAATTTGAGGCTAAAATATTCAATCCAAATATTGGAAAGTTAGACGCTAAGGCGATCGATTGCCATTTCATTGGCTATCTGAAAGATCGAAGGGTACGATTCTCTTCTCTGACAGAACATGACTAAGTTTGTAGAAACAAGACACGTTGTGTTCTTAGAGGAAGAAATGATCGGGGAGCATGGTACCCGAGAAATAAGCCTTGAGGAGAAGCGGTGCGTGCCCCAACTCCGATGATTCAAGAGCCCATTTTCTCGATACTGTTGTTGTTGCCTTGCCGGTTGTTGCAACACTGCCGTTAGTTCTCCTAGTGCGGCTATTAGCGTGCATTCGAGGCTCTGTTGTTGTGGAGCCCCAAGATACTGTTGTAGTTGCACCTAAAGAGCCACAGCAACCTCCTATAATGAGTGACGTACCTGCTCAAGAACCTCTTAGGAGGTCACAACGAAATAGGAGATCAGCTATTTCTGCTGATTATGAAGTTTATGTAAGTGAAGAGTTAGAGGCAGAAGGTGATCCCACCTCTTTTGAGGAAGCTATGAGAAGTCCCCATTCATCTAAATGGCTCGCAGCCATGGAAGATGAAATGAAGTCCATGAGCGCAAATAAGGTATGAGACTTAGAAGAAATTCCTAAAGGAGCCAAAACAGTAGGCTGTAAATGGGTCTACAAAACTAAACGTGACTCCAAAGGGAATCTAGAAAGATTTAAAGCAAGGCTCGTGGCAAAAGGCTTCACTCAGAGAGAAGGAATAGATTATAATGAAACCTTCTCGCCTGTTTCGACAAAGGATTCTTTTAGAATCATCATGGCGCTTGTAGCACATTATGATTTAGAATTACATCAGATGGATGTTAAGACGACATTCCTTAACGGGGATCTATATGAAAATGTATACATGGCTCAACCCAAAGGTTTTGTCATGGAAGGTAAAGAAAATATGGGATGCCGACTGAACAAATCCATTTATGGGCTAAAGCAAGCGTCTAGACAGTGGTACCTTAAGTTTGATGAGATTATAAGAAGTTTTGATTTTAAGGAAAATGAGAAAGATAATTGCATCTATGCTAAGTTTAAGAATGGAAAATTTATTTTCCTAGTCCTGTATGTAGATGATATCCTGCTGGCAAGCAGCGATAAAAATCTACTTCTGGAAACCAAGAACTTCTTATCCTCAAATTTTGAAATGAAAGATCTCGGTGAGGCATCTTATGTCTTAGGAATTGAGATTCACCGAGATAGAACAAAAGGGGTGTCGGTGTTTCGAGAACCGGCAAGTAAAATTTGTAAGTCTTGAGGGGCCGCGCGTTCCTGTTCCTTGAATGGTTAGACCCCAAAAAGAGAAAGGAGGGTCCAGGGTATATACTGGTTCGGGCTGAATGTCCCTACTCCAGTTCGTGCGGTAGTGCGTGTTTGTATTGATCTTGATGAGCTCACTTTGGGTTACAAGCGGGGCTACATAGCGCCTCGTGTATGATGTTTTGGCAAGGAGCAATGGAGCGCCAAGGGCCGGAGCTAAGGAGTGGGCGATCGTTCGTCTATCCTCCTCCCTCCCCTTCGTCGGAGGGCGTGGCCCCCCTTATATAGTAGGGAAGCGGTTACATAGAGCGTGTAGAGAAAAAGGTGGGTGGGGCTCCCTACGCCTGGGAGTTCGGTCTTCCGCCTCGGCGTCTGGTCTTGGACTTGACCTCTGACGGATAGTGGTTGGCCCTGCGTCGCGTCGGCGTCGAGTCGGTGAGGCTGCTGAGCGAGGGCGCGGTCCGCTCCTCCGGGAAACGGCGACTGCGCTCTCTCAGAGTTTGTCAGCGCCGACGTCGAGTGTCACCTTGAGAATTGCCTAGGGAAGGCGCGCGGTCTCCCCTCTGTTTGGCCATCTTGAGCGCCTTGATCGATCAGTAGGTGGCCGGTCTGGCGCCCGGCCGATGATTTTGATGTTGGCTTGTTGACGAAGAGGGCCCGGGTTTGATCGAGGCCCTCGGTCCGTCCGACCCGTCGGTCGGAGCATCTCCGAGCTGCTATCGCCGTAGCCCGTGGAGAGCCCACCCTGTTGCGTTTGGTCGGACCGTCCCCTGGGTCGGCTTGGCCGGAGGCCTTGGGCCTCCGGGCTTCAGGCACAGCGGCGGCCCATACGCCTTTCCTGGGCCGCTGGGGATACCTATGTGTTGGGTATCCGTCAATAGCCCCCGAGCCCCCGACCGGCTTGGGAAGCCGGTTGGGGGTTTGCAACGGTCGGTGGACGCTGGTCAAGCGTTGTGCTTCGAAATGGCCAGATTTTTGGCGCGCCGGCCCGCCGACTGTGTTTAGCTAGCTTTGCCGGGCGCTGCGTGAGCGATCCGGATGGAGCCCCGGCGGTCGGAGAGCTGGTCGGGGGTTTATTCGGAGTGTGGTGGTTGCTCGGTTGTCGGACTCGAAGTCGGTGAAGGCCATCTGATGTAATCGCAAGCGTGTTAGTCGGGCAGGGCGACTTCGATCGCGCGTTCGACCAAACGGGTTGGTCGGTTTTGCCCGTGCGTGGCGCGATCCGGTGGATGGAAACCCGAGCCCCGGCGGTCGGAGCTGGTCGGGGTTTATCCGTCTTGAAGCGCCCGCTTGCGTGGGAGTGATAGAGGCGTCATCCGTGTTTGAAAGCGGGAGGCGGCCGCGTTTCCCATGAATACGCTCCGTCCGCAGGTGTGGGACCTGGAGGAGGTGAGCGAACGCGCGTTTGCCATGCGTAGGCTCGAACGCCGTGCTCGTGACGAGCTGATAGCGGGTGGTTCGAGTGGGCCCTGGTGGTTTCCCGAGGGAGAACCATTTCGGCGGGCGTTATCCCATCGCGAGCGCCCACCCCCGGGGCGACCCGCGAAACCTTTCATTACTCGATCCCGAAGTCGGACCCAGTCGTCGCCGACTGGCGCAACTGGCCGCCACCCGTCGGCAGACTCATGAGAGAAGTTTGACGTATGGCCTCGAACACGATTCAAGGCGATTGGGTCGTCCGCCGACCCAACGAGGGCTCACCGGGAGCTCGCCTTATCCTCGTCCCTCGCTCGGTTTTTTCTTCTCTTGCTCGGGGCGACGCGTGCGTCCAATCGGTGGCGGGCGTTCGGGGCCCACAGCACTTGGTCGAGCCCTGAGCATAAGTCGGTAAACCTTTCGTGGTTTACGGGACCGTGGCGGTCCTTGCGTGTTTTTCTTCTGTTGCAAGGCGACCCTTGGAGTTCGGGGGCGAGGCCCAAGGAGCCGTACGCCTCTCTGCCCGATGTCCCTTTCGCCTGGCTGCGGTCCTGTCAAGGATTAAATGCGAGGGCGATCAAGAACTAGGGCATCGTACCGTTGAACCGTTTTGACGGTCGGGGAAGCGGAACGGGCGCCGTTTCCGTTCGCAATGCTCTGTTTGGTTGACGCCTGTCCGGTCGGCGACCGCTGCGCTCTTTATAAGCGGGAGAGGGGCCATGGGGCGGATTCCCCCACGTTGTCCTGTTCTTCGCTGCGAAAGGAGGAGAGACGACGGCGAGCGTGAGGAAGATCGAAGAAAGCCCCAAGAGAAGGGTTCTTTGCCTTAGCCCCCCTTTTTTCCACCCAACGGTCGTGACCCCGGGAGATGACGTGGCCGGAGTGCACGATTCTCGACGCTCGGGTGCTTGGCCTGGCGAAGAAACGGTTCCTCCCGCCGCGCGAGGTGGCTCGGTGGAGGGTGCCGACGGGGGCTGTGGCTCCGGAGCCTGGCGACGGCGAGATCGTCGTAGCCGCGTCCTTCTTCGAGCGCGGGTTCGGCCTCCCCCTGCATACGTTCGTCCGCGGGCTTCTCCACTTCTACAAGGTGGAGATGCACCATCTGAACCCCAACGGGGTTCTGCACATCGCGATCTTCATCACGCTGTGCGAGGCTTTCCTGGGGATCGAGCCCCATTGGGCCCTCTGGAAGTACTTCTTCCATGTGCGGGGGCTGAAGGGCAAGTCGGGCGCGTCGTTGGCGTTAATCGGCGGCGCCGCCATCCAGCTCCGGTCCAATCGGTCGGGGGAGTACCTCGACATGAAGCTGCCCACTTCGAACCGGGGGTGGCACCCTGAGTGGTTCTACATTGAATCAGGGACGGCAAGACCGCCTTCACGGGGGCGGCCGTGGCGGTGCCCGAATGGGGTCACCCGACGGACGAGAGGGAGAAGCGAAAGATGGTGGTGATTCTTGAGCAGCTTGCGGCTCAGAAGAGGCGAGGCTCGACGGGATTCTGTTGTCGTCGCGGTGTTCATGGCGAGGCGCGTGCAACCCCTCATGGACAGGCCCCACCCGATGTTCCGATACGAGGGGGCGTCCGACCCCATGAGGATGGAGGGTTCGGACCTCCCCTCGTCGGAGGTGGAGGCTCGGGTGGCCGCCGTCCTGACGTTGAAAGCCACGGTGGCGGCGGGCGGTGTTCCCGAACCTTTCTCGACGGAAAACCCCCCGAACTTGGTGAGTGGGAAGTCCTCCTATCCTTTCTTGCGTGCCTTGATTTCCCGCCTTCCGACCTGAATTGAGTTCGCCCTTTCGAGGGCTGCTTGAACATCTTCGGGCGTTCTTGCGGGGAGAAGGAGATGAGGGCGCCATCATATGAAGCGAGTTGCGGAGTCCGCTTCGGAAGGAGCGCTGGAGAGCAGAAAGAAGGAAAAGAGGCGGGCTCGTCAGTTTGTGGCATGCAGGAGGTGTCGAGTCGACGGCGCTTTCTTCGACTGGATGGGGTCGTCCTCCGACGACAGCGGAGACCTCGGCGTTACATACGAGGAGTATGACTTCGGGCTGCCGCCGGTCGACGATCCAATGGAGGATGTTGACACGGAGGTCGTCGTTGCGGTGTCCCGGGCAGGGACACCTCCGACGGGGGTGCCCCTGGAGGAGGGGAGAGATGGCCTTCCCTCGCCAGGAAGACCGGCGAAGAGGGCGCGGTTGTTCGGCACCCGCTCGGCGTGGTCAGTCTTGTCCCCCTCACCGTGCGTGTTGATCTTGTTCAAATACCTGACCGCCCTTGCTTTTAGGGATTTTGCGGAGAAAGCTGCGAAGTGGCGGAGCGCCCGGGGACCGACGCCGGTGCTCCGTCGGCGGGGAGTTGAAGATACGCCGGTCGATAGAGGGCAAACGTCGGAGGCGGCGGCGGTTATCGTGCCCGTGATCGCTGACGTGACGGAGATTGCGGCGGTGGTGATCCGGGCGTCCATGGAGTTGGCGTCCTCGGCGTCTGGCGGCCGTCGGGAGCTCGCCGCCTGGCGGGGCCGAGGAGGCGGACCGATCTCGCCGCCGATCGGCGGGCGTGCCGGCTCCGGAGGAGTCTCGCATCGAGGCAATGTCGCCATCGTCGCCAATGGAGCAGCTGGGGGACGAGCTGCAGTCGGCGGCGGCGGAGGCCGTGGATCCGTCGGTGGTGGTGATGGAGGCCCAACCGTCGGAGCGGGCCACCGGGACGACCGCGGGGGAGCTCTTTCAGTCGCCCCCGACCACCCCGGTCCGGCCAGGCGGTGACCCCCCCGGCGAGACATCGTTCTCGCTGGACGACGGGCGGAGCTTGAAGAGTGGGAATCCCTGCGGGAGGGTTCCCAACGGGCCCGGACCGAGTTAGGGGCGGTCGGTGAGCTGAATCTTCTCCTTGAAGTCTTCCGGGAGGCGTTGGATGCGATCATGGGGGGATCGACATTTGGTCGCGTAAGTTATGCTCGGAACTTTCTTGCCCTTTCGGATGTTGACGGATCCTGAAGTGGAGCGGTGGCTGACTGCAGCGTCTTTGGGTGCGTTCGGAGGGCAAGTCCGAGCTCCTCCGTCGCCTGCACAGCCAGAGGGCTGCCGCGGAGGAGGGTCGCGACCAACGGGACTCTGAGCTGCAGGAGGCTCGGGAAGCTGCGGCGCGCGAGCAGTCTGCGGCGGAAGAAGCTCGCCGGATGGTGAGTGAGAGGGACGACGCCTGCGGAGGAGGCGTCGGTCTTGCCGTGAATCCTCGAGGCGAGGGTATCCGAGCTCGAGTCCCTCCTGGCGGAGGCCAGCAGCCTTGAGACCGTCGCAAAGTGACGCGGCGGTGGGCGCAGGCTTCGGGAGGAGGCCCGCAACGCTCGGGATGTTGCCCTCGAGGAGGCGGCCGTGGCGGTGAAGTCCGGTGAGGAGATCCTGGGGAGACTCCAAGCCATGGAAAGTGCCACGTCCGGTAAGTTGTTATTGTCCGAGTTGGTTCGGAAGGTGCCGTTGGGGGCGCATTCCTGACTTCTGCTTCGATCTTCAGAGCTGCAAAAAAGATTCAGCGAAGTCGCGGAGGCACGGCGTCTGGCGGTGGAAGAACGCGACGCGGCGGCCGCGGCGGTGGAGGCGGCTCGGGCGACTCAGAAAGAAATGGAGGATGAGCGGGCCCAGCTGATCGCCGAGTTGGGGACCTTAGGGAAGGTCGGCCGGGCCGTCTGCGTCCGGCCTTTCGGGTCAGGCGAGGCACGAGTGCCGCGATCGAAGTTGGCCCGTGTGCCGGAGCACGTCGAGAAGTCGGTGAAGACGAGCGCTGCCCTGGGGGCCACTTCCGCGCTTGTTAACGCCATGTCCTTCTACAATGGTCTTGACCTGGCCAAAGTCGGCAGCGGGATCGCCCGGAATCGGACCGACGAGGAGGTCGAGCACTTCGGTCTCCAAGCCGAGCCCTATGCCCGAGCGATCGCCGACCGGATATCCCCGCAGAACGTCCTCCACGGGGATTACGAATAATGTTAGATATTTATGCGAATGTAAAAAACTTCGGTACATAATGAACCGGGTTTCGTTTTTGTGCTTGCTCGCGAATTTTAAGCTCTTCCTTTGCGCTCAGAAGCCGTGACCCTGGAAACCGCCGGAGGGTTTCTTCGGGTGTAGGTGTTTTTGATTTTCCGGAAGGAGCGCGAAGAAGGGGCTAAAGAAAGGAAGACCCCGAGGTCGGAATACGTTCATTCAAGCCTTACACAGGAAAGGAGTGGCCCCGACCGACTTGAGGCTCGCACCGTATGGGTATCCCTTTGCCGCAAAGCACTACTTCGAGACCGTAGCAGCCGTGGCGTAGGTCGCAGCGTTTGGGTCAGACAGGTTACCCACTAGGGGGGCCGAGTAGTTGGTCGGGACGCCGACCCGCATGAACATGAATGGCGTTGGAAGCGAGAGCACCCATTCACATTTTGGGCGGGAAAAGGACGTTTCCGACCGGCCCGTGGCTCGTGCCGTATAGGTAACCCGCTACCACAGCGCTACTTGAAACCGTAAGCCATCGGGCGTGGGTCAGTCCTGGCCTTGGTCGGATGGGTTATCCACTAGGGGAGCCGAGGGGTCGGTCGGATCGTCGACCCGTATGAATGTGAATGTCATTTGGGGAGCGGGAGCACGCATTTCGCATCTTGAACAGAAGGGGCGTTCCGGCGGCTTATGGCTCGCCAGATGACAGTTACCCTTCCTGGCGCTTACTTGAGACCGTGCATTTGGGGCGTAGGTCGTAGCGCTTGGGTCGGACAGGCTAGCTGGTTAGGGAGCCGCGTGGTCAGTCGGATCGCCGATCTGTATTGATGCCTACCCCGAGCCCCCGAGCGATGCGTGGCGACCGGGGTGTGGTCGGCACGTATCGCTGGTCGTTCGACAAAATTATGAGGGAGACGGAGTCGGGTGACTTATCTCTTTCGGGTCGTCGCCGTGCGGCTCGCAGGCGCTGGTGCGGATTCCGAGGATGTCCGTATAATTAGGTCCAGGCGAAGACCGAAGCGTCGCGTCACTGCAACAGGGAGCGGCGCGCTTCTGCACTCGTGTCGCTTCGGCGCATTAAATGCGAAGTGCGATTTTAATGCACGTCGCATCGCAGCGTCGGGCCGAGGGCGCGCCAGGAGACGCCGCGAAGCACGCGAGGCGGCGGCGGTTTCCGCTTGGTGAATCCGCCCTTATAAATACGGGCGTGGGAGGAGGCGGTAAACCATCTCCAGCCCTAACGCCTGTGTTGCCTTGGACCCTTTGCCTTCCAAGCCCGTTCTTCGGAGGAAGTTCCGCGGGTGTTATGGCAAGCGGTGGCGGAGACGACAGGAGGGCTGGCAAACGAGTGGTGGAGGGGAGTCCCGGGGGCTCACCCTCCAAGAAGCGTCGGACGGAGGGGGGCTCCTCCGGCGCAGCGGCGAGGGGCGGGTTGGACCTGCCCTCGCCAAGGTTCTTCATCTGGAGCCCCCGCCGCGGGTAGGTGTTCTTTTTGTTGTTCTGGACGTGGCGGGGTTGCTGGGAGCGTCTAGTTGACGTTCCTTTCCGACCTTGCTTTTCGCAGGTCCGATCGGCCCACATGGCAGTGCGGGCGTGAAGCGGCGTCGGAGGTGGCTCCAGCGCCGCAGGGGTGGTCGGCTTCTTGAGGATCGGGCGGCTAGCATGGTGGACGCGCTGGTGCTGTCCCATGCCGATCTGGTGTCTCAGGTGGGCTCTTCCGCGCCCTAGGGGCGCGGTGGCGCAATGAGGCGCAGTGCAGTGCCGCCGAGATGAGGCGGCGGCTCGTGGTAGCGCTGCGAGGCCGCCGAGGCGAGGTGGCTCGCGCGACGAGGACTTCGACGCCTGCGCTGGTCCTCCTCTCCATGCTCGCCCGCCATTTAAAGCATGGGCAGGAGCTCGAGGCAGCTGGGGTGGAGCTCAACGAGCCGTGGCTGAGCCACCGTGGCGCAAGACGCCCGCCTCACCCGGCGGCCGGCGTTGGAGGACTGCCCGAGCCCTCCGGGCGCTCTGCCGCTGGAGGCGGAGGTTGTCGCCTGGCGGCGAGTGCGTGTTGGCGTCTTTGCGCCCGGCCGGTGCATGGCTCCGCCGACGTGAGGACACCGTCTCCCACATCAAGGCAACAGCGCCAAGCCTTGGGCAGTCTTGAGGCGGCAGGAGCGGTGGCGAGGAGGCTGCACTGGAGGTCTCAGACGGCGAGGCAGACGCCGCCGGAGTCTCCGGGGAGGCGCCGGGGAGGACGCCTTCTTTGGCCCCGACCCTTAAGTTGCCGCTGCGGTCCTCCCTGCACTTTGTCGTGCAGGCGAGGCATCTCGGGCACCCGGGCGGTCTTGTTGTTTTTGCAGATTTTTGCACTCTTTTCTGCCTTAGGGTTGGCGTAGGAAGACGTAGACCTCTCTTAACTTCTGGTCTGTAATGGATATGCTTATGTTTAAAGTTTTTGCAATGCATGCTCTTCACATTTGTTTTGTTGCTGAACGTCTGATGGCTGTCGAACGCTTGCGAAAAAACCCTTTGCGGATCGCCCGTGAGTTACCCGCATGAAGATCGCTTCGCGCCGCAGGCCATCACTTTAGCGGCCGTAGTCAAGAAAAACCACCGGGGTTTTTACGAGACGTAGACCGTGATAGTCGGGTCGAAGCGGTTTCTTCAGGGGAAGGCTCACGGTCGACTAGGGCGCTACGTAGTAAGGTTACGTAGACTTGCAAGCCCCCGAGCGGGTTCGCGTCGCTTGGGTCGGTCAGGCAGATAAATGTGTTCAGCAAAGGAACAGGTCCTTAGGGAAAGAACCGCCTGAGCTTTTCGATGTTCCAAGCGTTTGAAACAATGTCGCCCTTGGCGTCTTTGAGTCGGTAGGTGCCAGGCCGGATTACCTCCACGATGGTGAAGGGGCCTTCCCACGGAGGCGAAAGCTTGTGCTTGCCGGCGTTGGGTGAACAGCGCAGACCAAATCGCCCACGTTGAAGGCTCGACGCGGACTGGCGACTCTGATAACGCCATAGCGTTTGTTGGTATTTGGCCGATCGGAGGACGGCGATGTCGCGCGCCTCGTCGAGCTGGTCAACGGCGTCTTGCTGCGAATCGAGTCCCCGAGCTCGGTCGAAGACTTGAAGTCTAGGGGCGCCGTATTCCAGGTCGGTCGGCAGGACAGCCTCGGCGCCGAACACCAAGAAGAATGGTGTGAAGCCGGTCGACCTGGATGGGGTAGTTCGTAGACTCCAAAGGACGGAGGGCAGCTCGGCCGCCCAGCGCCCCGCTGATTGCTTCAGTCGATTGAAGATTCGCGGCTTGAGCCCCTGAAGGATCATGCCGTTCGCCCTCTCGGCCTGGCCGTTGGTTTGCGGGTGGGCGACGGCCGCCCAGTCGACACGGATGTTGAAGTCGTCGCAGAATTCGAGAAATTCCCTCCCGGTGAACTGCGTACCATTGTCGGTGATGATGGAGTTCGGGACTCCAAACCGGTAAACGATGCCGCGGAAGAAGTCGGCCGCCTGCGCGGATGTGATGGTAGCGACCGGCTTAGCCTCTATCCACTTGGTAAATTTGTCCACCGCGACAAAGAGGTGGGTGAAGCCCCCGGGCGCTTTCTTGAAGGGCCCGAGCAGGTCGAGTCCCCAGACTGCGAACGGCCACGTGATGGGAATCGTCACGGAGGGCTTGGCGGGAGGTGTGTCTGTCGGCGAAGAATTGGCACCCTTGCGAGTCGCGAGCGATTTGCTCGGCGTCACCACGGCGATCGGCGAGAGAAACCTTGACGAAAGCCTTTCCCACGAGGACCGTGGGGGCGGCGTGGTGTCGCATATTCCGGCATGGATGTCGCGCGGCAACTCCTTGCCCGGTCGGGCGAGATGCACCTCGAGAGACCCCGAGGATTCCTCTTATAAAGGTCTTCGCCGACGAGGGCAAAAGGACTTCAGCCGGCGCGGCGGCGTCGACCTCGGTCGGGTCTTGGGGGAGAGTCCCATCTGTCAGGCGGTCGACGTAAGGCTTCCTCCAGTCGGATTCGGTCATCAGTACGTCTTGGCCTGACCCGGATGGGGCGGCGATCGGGTGGTCGGTGCCTGGTTCGAGCGAGCCGGGCGGGCCGGCCGCCTGATCGACCACCGGGTCCGTTCGGACGGACGGTTGTCGAAGGTCGTGGGCAAAGACTCCGGCCGGAACCGGTCCCTTGCCCGAGGCAATGTTGGCGAGGTGGTCGGCCTCGCTGTTGTAACGTCGGTAGCTGTGATGGAGCTCGAAACCCTTGAATTTTTCTTCAAGTTTGCGCACCTCGCGGCAGTATGCTGCCATGCGTGGGTCTCGGGGCTCTGAGGTCTTCATGACCTGGTCGACCACCAGCTTGGAGTCGCCGTATATGTAAAGCCGTCGTACACCGAGGTCGGCGGCGATCCGGAGACCGTTGATGAGGGCCGTGCTTTCGGCGACATTGTTGGTGGCGTCGAAGAAGTCGGACAACATCTTGGAGCTGTTGTCGAGTGGGGAGGCGATGACGATTCGGCGCCGCTCGTTCTTGGTGTAGGACCCGTCGAAGTACATTGTCCAATATTCGGTCTTCGAGTCTTTGGTGGCGCTGGGCCGGTCCACTCCTTGAAAGTCGGCAAGGGCTTGGGACTTGATCGCGGTCTTGGGAACGAACGAGATGTCGTGGCCGTTGAGTTCGAGCGCCCACTTGGCTATCCTTCCCGAGGCGTCGCGGTTGCGGGTGATCTCGCCTAGCGGCGAAGATGTCACCACAGAGATGGGGTGCTGGCTGAAGTAGTGGATCAGTTTTCTCTTGGCGATTAGCACCGCGTAGAGCAGCTTCTGCACTTGCGGGTAACGGGCCTTGGACGCCGAGAGTACTTCGCTGATGAAGTAGACCGGCCGCTGCACTTTGAGGGCACGGCCCTCCTCCGCCCGCTCGACGACGAGTGCCGCGCTTCGACACAGGTCGTGGCGGCGATGTAGAAGCAGAGGTTCACACAGCGGCAGCGCCGTCGGGGCCGAGGTGGCGTCAGAAGGCCTTCAATCGGTCAAGGGCCTCCTGAGCCTCGTCGTCAAGCGAAGTGGTCGGACTTCTGGCGGCTTGTAAGCGGCATCCGCTTCGCCAAGGCGAGACACGAAATGGCTCAAAGGCGCCAGGCACCTGTCGGCTTTGGGCGTCTTTTAGGTTCGTAGTGGCCCCATCTTCATGATTGCGGAGACCTTCACGGGTTGGCCTCGATGCAGCGCTCGGATATGATGAATCGAGGAGCTTTCCCTTAGGGACCCAGCGCATTTCTCGGGGTTGAGTTTTATCTTGAACCGGCGGAGGTTCGCAAAGGTTTCCTCGGTCGGCGGCGACGAGGTGGCCTTTCTGATTGACGACGATGTCGTCCACGTACCTACCTCGATGTTCTGACCGTCTGGTCTTCAAAGCAGTGTACATCTGGCGTTGGTATGTCGCTACCGCATTCTTGAGACCGAAGGGCATGGTTACGTAACAAAAGCAGGCGAGCGGAGTGATGAAAGAGGTCGCGAGCTGGTCGGACTCTTTCATCAAAATCTGTGGTAGCTTTGAGTGGCGTCTAGGAGCAGGCGACTTCGCACCAGTGGTGGAATCAATGACTTGGTCAATCCGAGGCAAGGGAAAATGGTCCTTGGGACACGCCTTGTTCAGGCCTGTGTAGTCGACACACATCCTCCATTGCCCAGATTTCTTTTTTACAAGGACAGGATTGGCGAGCCACTCGGGGTGGCGTACCTCTTTTATGAATCTCGCCTCCAAAAGCTTGGCTACTTCTTCCCTATGAGACTGCGCTTTTCTTCGTCGAAGCAAGAAAGGCGTTAGGCGGCGACTGGCGCGCCAGTCGGATGTTCGAGGTGTGCTCGGCGACCTCCCTTGGGATGCCCGGCATGTCGGAGGTCTTCCAGGCGAAGACATCCCGATTTGCGCGGAGGAAGTCGACGAGCGCCTTCCTATTTGGCGGGGAGGGCGGACCCTACCCGCACGGTCTTGGCCGGGTCTTCGGGATCGATTGCGATCCCCTTCGTGTCCTCCGCGGACTCGAAGGACCCAGGTCCCGACTTGCTGGAGCCGGGGATGGAGTCGGAGGGCTGCCTCCGGTAGTTGCTGAGCTCGGCGGACGCGATGACCGCCGAGGCTAGCTCGCGAATCGCTAGCCGCTCCGAGTTGAAAGCAAAATTTGGAAGGATGAGGACACGGTAATGATGCCCCGTGGCCCCGGGATCTTCAGCTTCAGGTAGGTGTAGTTGGGGACCGCCATGAACTTGGCGTAGCACGGCCTTCCCAGGATGGCGTGGTAGGAGCCCGCAAAACCCACCACCTCGAATGCGAGGATCTCGGTCTTGAAGTTCAGGTCCCCGAAGGTGGCCGGCAGTCGACCGCCCTAGCGGGTAAACTTGATGGCCCGAGATGACGCCGTGGAAGGGCGCCTTGCTCGGTCGTAGGGTGGAGCGGGGGACGCCCAGGGCGTCGAGCGTCTCGACATACAGGATGTTGAGACCGCTGCCGCCGTCCATAAGTACTTTGGTGAGGCATTTCGATCCTACGATGGGGTCGACGACAAGCGGGTACCTCCCGGGGTGCGGGACACGGTCGGGGTGGTCCGCCCGATCGAAGGTGATTGGGGTTTCCGACCAACGGAGGTAGTTTGGGACCGCGGGGGTCACCGTGTGTACCTCACGGTAGGCGAGCTTCTGCCGGCGTTTGTCGGCGTAACTTTCCGGTCCGCCGAAGATCATAAGGCATCCGTCGGGTTACAGGAACCGGCGCTGCTGTCCTCTCCGGCCTCCGGTGTCGGGTCGCGCTTCTTTCCTTTGCCCCGCGGCTGCGTGGGGTTTCCGGAGAGAAAGCGTCTCAGGACTTCGCAGTCCCGGTATTTGTGCCTGACGGGGTACCCGTGGTTCGGGCACGGGCTATCCATCAGCTTTTCGAAGTGGTCGGGTGGCTGCCGCGCCTGCTGCTTGTCGGGACGTTCGGCGGCCGCGACCGTGTGGTCCTCGCGGACCTGCTTTCCCCTCCGCCTTCGCTTGTCGGTGCGGTCGGAAGCCTGGCCGGCTTCGGGGCGGATTTCGCTTGGCCTTCGCTTTATCGAAAATGGCCCCCACTGCCTCCTCGCCGGAGGCGTGGTTGGTGGCGATATCGAGCAGGTCCTTGGTGGTCCTGGGTTTGAGGCAGCCCAGTTTGTGGACCAGGGCCCTGCATGTGGTGCCGTAGATGAACGCCCCAACGACGTCGGCGTCGCCGATGTCGGGGAGTTCGTTGCACTGTTGGGAGAAGCGCCGGATGTAGTCGGGCGTTTCCCGGCCTTTGTTGCGACTCTTTAGGTCCAGAGTTCCTGTGGCGCTTATGCGTGCCTGGAAGTTGCCAACGAAGCGCTCTTCAAGTCGGCCCAGCCTCTGATAGTCCCGTGGCGGTACTCGAGCGAGCTCGGCCGAGTCCGCCGGATAAAGGAATCTTGAATGATGAAGAGGTCATTAAAGCCTGCCCGGCTGACGAGCCGATAATCTTCTAACCGCACGCGGGGTTAAATCGCCCGTGTACTTAGTGATGTTGGTGGTGCGGAATCGGGAGGAAAATCCGCGGCGGATCTCCGTGAAAACAGGGCCCGGGCCCTCGGTCGAGCTTGATTCTGGCGGCATGGCCGTCGCGACCGCGAACGAAGCCGCGACGTCGGCCGCTCTTCTTCGGCGTCGAGAGTGTCGCGGCGATCGTAGTGTTGCCCAAAACGATGTGGCAAAGGTGTAGGAGGCACAGGGCGCTCGATTCTTGCGGCCTTCTCCGTTCCGGCGGGTTTAGCTGGCGGCCGAGTGAGACCCCAAGTCTTGGCGCCAGGCCGGTACATGCCGTCTGGCGGCGTGCTCTGACTCCGGAGGTCTTGGTAGGTGGCTCAACCTCGGGCTCGTTAGGTTGGGATGCAGCGGGCGGCATCGCGGCCATGGCAGATTTTAGCTCGGAAGGGAAGCATAGGGCGTTAACCCGGCTCTCCGCCAGCTGTTGGTGTACTTGCTGCCTTGCAGCGTCGCGCCTTGCGCTGCGGTGGCTCGTGTTGACTTCGCCTGGTGATCGACCGTGCCTTCTTGCCGAGTCTGGCCGCCCGTAGTTCAGATTCATTGTCGTGGTGGTCGGGTGGACTTGGGATGACCCGCCCTGGTCGTGCTGCTGGGCCACCTCCGGCGCTTCGGAGCGCCGGTGGCGGTCCCCTTGACTTGGCGAAGTCGCGGCCGGCTGATCGCTCACACCGGCCACATTGCACTCGCGAGTGTACGGCTCCTTCGAGGCTTGCTCCGTGTCGGAACCGGAGTCGCCATCGGTGGAGCTCTCCAAAATCTCGTGGATGGAAGCCGGCGCGTAGCCAGCCATTGCTACAAAACGCGGGCCTTCGGGAGGCGCAAGCGTCGCCCTCAAAGGTGCGAGCGCGCCTCCACGGGTGGCGGCGCTGCGCACAGCGGGCACCGGCTTCGGAGCCGGTGCGGAGGCCTTGAGCTGAAGGCCGTCGAGAGCGTGGACGACGTGGCGCAGGCACTCCGTGGGGGCCTGGTCCTGGGGCGTGACGGGAGCAAGGTTAAGCTCTCCCGTCGTATTGACGATGAAGTCGAGGAACAAAGCGGATTCGCTCCGGGTGCTGCAAGCGTTGTGGTTGTGACGGCGAATCCATCAAGGAAGCAAAGTGGAAATCCGGAGACAGTGGTGACGCGCGAAGCCCCTACATGGCGTGCCAACTGTCGGTGTTTCGAGAACCGGCAAGTAAAATTTGTAAGTCTTGAGGGGCCGCGCGTTCCTGTTCCTTGAATGGTTAGACCCCAAAAAGAAAGGAGGTCGGGGTATATCTTGGTTGGTGAATGTCCCTACTCCGGTTAAATGCGGTAGTGCGTGTTTGTATTGATGCTGATGAGCTCACTGGGTTACAAGCGGGGGCTACGCAAGCGCCTCGTGTATGATGTTTTGGCAAGGGAGCAATGAGCGCGAAGGGCCGGGAGCTAAGGAGTGGGCGATCGTTCGTCTATCCTCCTCCCTCCCCCCTTTGTCGGAGGGTAGGGCCTCCCCTTATATAGTCGGGGAAGCCGGTTACATAGAGCGTGTAGAGAAAAAGGTGGGTGGGGCTCCCTACGCCTGGGAGTTCGGTCTTCCGCCTCGGCGTCTGGTCTTGGACTTGACCTCTGACGGATAGTGGTTGGCCCTGCGTCGCGTCGGCGTCGAGTCGGTGAGGCTGCTGAGCGAGGGCGCGGTCCTCCTCAGGAAAGCAGCGCGACTCTCTCTGTAAGTTTGTCGCCGACGCGTCGGGTGTCGACCTTGAATTGCCTAGGGAAGCGCAGTCTCCCTCTGTTTAGCCATCTTGAGCGCCCGCATCGATGGGGTAGGTGGCCGGTCCGGCGCCGACCGATGATTTTGATGTTGGCTTGTTGTGAAGAGGGCCGGGTTTGATCGAGGCCCTCGGTCCGTCTGACCGTCGGTCGGAACATCTCCGAGCTGCTATCGCCAGAGTCAGTGGGGAGCCATACTGTTGCGTTTGGTCGGACCGTCCCAGGTCGGCTTGGCCGAGGCCTTGGGCCTCCAGGCCGAACGCAATGGCCCCCACGCCTTTCTGGGCTCTGGGGATACTGTGTGTTGGGTATCCGTCAAGGGGTATTAGGCCTGTCGCAAAAAGCATACTTAGAAAAGGTTATAAAGAAATATAGTATGCATGCGTGTAAGGCTTCGCCTGCTCCAATAGTCAAGGGTGATAAGTTTGGGAATTTTCAATGTCCCAGGAACCAATATGAGATCGATCAAATGAAATCGGTTCCATATGCTTCATTGTCGGAAGCATAATGTGCGCTCAAGTGTGTACTGCATACGACTTAGCATTTGTAAGCCGAGATGCTTGGCGGATATCATCAAATCCGAGAATAGATCCTTTGGAAAGTGTTAAGAAAGCTTTGCGGTATTTGCAAGGAAGTAAAGACCTCATGTTAGCATTATAGAAAGTCGAGTACCCTCGAGATTGTGGGTTACTCGACCTTGATTTTTTGAGGTGTGTAGATACTAAGAAATCCACATCGGGTTATGTTTTCACCCTCGCAGGGGAGCTATTTCGTGGAAAAGCTCCAAATAAACAAATCCTGACATAAATCAACAATGCATGCTGAGTTTGTAGCTTGTTATGAGGCAACCGGGCAGGCACTATGGCTTAAAAAATTTGTACCGGGATTGAGAGTGGTGGACAGCATAGAAAGACCACTCACGATATACTGCGACAATGAACCAGCAGTATTTTACTCCTATAACAACAAGTCAAGTGGTGCTGCCAAACACATTGACATTAAGTTTTATGTTGTGAAGGAGAAGATCCAGGATCAAACCATAAGTTTAGAGCATATAAGTACCAAGCGAATGCTTGCGGATCCGCTAACTAAGGGCTTACCACCATATGTGTTCAGAGAACATGTAGCCGGCATGGGATTATTGGAAAGCCTATGATTCTGGATGTAAGGGGTCAAATAAGCAACCATTCCCCATAAGACTAAGTTTCCGTTTTGAGATAGAAAGGTGTACTATGGTCATTGAGTTCAACAGCACGTAACTGGCTGTTGCAACGCTTTGGTCTTTGTGCACTAATCTATTGAGGAGCGGAATTAATGTTAGGTTAAGTTGTTCTAAGTTCGAGATCAAGGGGGAGAATGTTAGTTTTGATCTCGGGTGGCACGGTCAAAGACCGAGTCCTACCACGTTAAGCATACGATCGGGGCGCAATAATTTTTGGTTGCGCCCCTGTCACGCCCGCGCTATATAAAAAGAGGCACAAGCCGGCACGCGAACCAACGTTCGCCTGCGCTCCCTGTGCCCCACATACCGATCCGATCTAAAACCCTAGCGCGTGGAAGTGACGGGAAGGCCGCCACCGTTCTTCATCACCATCTTCTTCCTTCTTCTTCCTCTCCGACGGGACGTGAAGAAAGGAAAGGAGATCCCGGAGCAGACGCTGTCGCCTTCTTCCTCTTCGTACGCCACTGCTACTTCATCCTGTCGGGACGCACGCAATGGCATCCTCATCGTCCAACGGCAATCCCGAAGGTATTTACCCAAAGCTTCTTTTCTAGGTGTTTAATTAGGTGCTAAGATCCTTAAGATCTATCAAAGATAACTCTAGGTGCATTGATCTTGATCATTGGCTTTGCTGGTTAGTTCGGGCATTCTGTTGTGAGCAGTGCATGACGCCGCAAAACCAGGAAAGATAAGAGTGAAGAATAGTTGGAGCTATTTTACGGTTTATTTCTTTTAACAAGTGCGAACAAGCCACGTCCCTTCAAGTACGACAGATTCCAAAGCCATAGATTTATGCTGGCTTATTTGTTTAAAGTACTCTTCTGAACTGGTCGCTTTCCTCTTTTGGGGTATAAAAGAGCATCAGCCAAAAATTTTATTCCCATGCGAAACTTCTGTTAGGAAAAGTAGCCATAGATTTATGCTGGCTTATTTGTTTAAAGTACTCTTCTGTACAGGTACAGGTCGCTTTCCTCTTTTGGGGTATAAAAGAGCATCTGCTTTTAAGGTCAGAAATCTAGAATTAAAAGCAAAAAATAAACAGCTCTAAAATAGATGCTTTGGAAAAGCCACGACAGTACCATTGAAAAACTAAGAATGAAATCAGCTGGAAAACATGCATGCCACCGGGCGTCATCATAAATTCTATCGATGCTCCCAATCTTCTTTTCGAACAAGCTAGCTGCATGCTATATATACAGCAAAGGGGATTTATAAAAGGGGAATAATGAGCAAGGTCTTGGAAATTCCTTTCAAAATATACCTTTTTTGTTTTAAACATGGCCGGTGAGTGTAAAACTTCACTCTTCGCTAGTAGACCAAGTGTCACAGTGTGCGTGTGCATCTGTCACCAAGACAAGGAACAGGAACGAGGTGGCCGACATCGAACCTTCGACGCCGAATAAATAAATACAAGCATCGTTGAAAACTAGGACAAATTATTACGGGGCGGTTTCCCTTCCAAACGCTTTGGTGCTTCATACAATCATACTAGTCACAGTCAATCAATATTCAACTCATCAAACATCTAAAAATGTCAAATACTAAACATGCCACTTACTTTAAAAGAAAATCGACATAAAGCTGTAGTGTTGGCGTGTTTCGAACGGAATAGCCATCGGCTATTTAATCTAGTCACAATCAATCAATACTAGAATGGATTAAACAACTGGTTGGATTAAACAACTGGTAGGTAGAACGCGTGTTTCCTAGTCGCAATCAATCAATATTAAAATGGATTAAACAACTGGTTGGTAAAACGCGTCGAAGATAAGTTTTGATGTTCAGTTCTTGTTTGTTGTGGGAGGGAAAACGGCAAATCAAAATATCGTTAACCCTGAGCATAGTTGCAAGTTGCCATAGGCCCATAGCAACCTCACGTGACCCAAAGATATAGTACATTAGTCATGTGTCCGTGCATTGCAACAAAAACTCAATTTATGACAAAAATTTGTTTGCAAAATGCACCAATCTTGTCTGAATAATACTGTTCAATATGAATGTACAATGGCTGAAACTCAATTTGTGATAAAAAATTTATTTGCAAAGAGTACTAACAATGGCAAAGGTGGGTAATTAAAGAGCAGTGGCAGAGGTGGGTAATTAAAGAGCAATGGTAAAGGTGGGTGATTTTGATAAAGTGACGCGGGAAGAAACTTTTGCTTTATATAGTAGAAACTATAGTGATATTCCTGCAGCGAACAACGCTACAGTGGGCAGATCTGAGCCCTTAATTTCTAATTCTACTAATAAGATATCGGTGCATTACAAGGTAAACTCACAATTTGCACTAAAAGTTGCATCATGTTTCGTTCACTCGTGCTATTCCTTTTTTTATATATTTTTTAAGATATTAGCATACACCAACAATTTATATCAAGAGGGATATGATAAGCTCTGATACAAACAACAAAGTTAATACTGGGCCAGAGCAGAAGCCTGTGTGTTTCTGGTCTCCTGTATATATATTGGGCCTGAACCTGAAGGCCTAAGATGGGCTAGCTTACATCGGCTGGCCTTTCGGCGTTTCATCTTGGAAACTGTTTATTTGACGACCGAGACAACAAGCAAGAATGGCGGCACTGCCGACGCCCGCGCGAGACCAAGACGCTGAGGAGCAGCAGCGTGGTCCCGTGTCGCAGCAGCGCACATGGCGCGAAGGATTCGAATTTCGTTTTGGGCAAAATTTTGCCGAGGCTGAAATCTGAAATTTGGTAAAATTTCGTTATTTAGGATAAAATATGTTCAAAATGTAAAAAGGAAAAATTCAAATCTGGTTTTTTTATTTCCAAAATTTCAGTTAAAATTCTTAAAATTTCAGCAAAATTCAACTGATCAAAAAATAGTTCAACGATGTTGAAAAAAATTTAAATTGTTTTTGAAGGTTCCTGACACATTAGGGATGTTCTCATAAAATTTTTAAGTGATTATCAGATCTGTGGAATTTTTAAAAATTCAAACATAGTACTATCCAGATAAAATGTTGACTGACAAGTTTGAACCGGATGAAAAATGATACAAACGACGTTAGAAAATTTTAAAATTTTTTGTGCATGATTCTGATGAATCACTAATATTTCCATAAAATTTTTAGAAGGTAATCAAAATTAAATTTTTTAAAAATTCAGACAGTGCTACTATCCTGACGAAAAAAGCCTTACCGGCAAATTTAAACAAAATGAAAAATAGTCAAACCACTTTGGAAAATTTTGAAATTTTTTGTGGAAGGTCCTTATGTATCATTAATGTTTTTATAAAAGTTTCATATGGTTATAATACTTGAAGAAGTTTCAAAAATTCTGATAGTGCTACGTCCTAATAAAAGCCTGATAATCAATACATAGATTTGCTTTAGCGATAAAAGAAGGTTTAAAATTTGTGAAAAATTTACAGAAGGGTGATAAGGAAGTGTTTAAGATCTCATAAAAATTTTGAATCATGATCAGACTCCAGTGAATTTATAAAATTCTTACAATGCACAGTAACATTTATGTTCTTTCTCTTTTAGTTTTTGAAATATAGTATAATAAATGAAGTTCAATGGTTTTATAGATTTTATTGACCAAACAAACAAAGTTGAATTTTTTTTAAAATTTTATTGAATGGTACTGAGGTAATTCTTAATCTCTCATAAAAATTTCAGATCAAGATCACACTCGAGAAAATTTATAAAAATCTAACAAGGTTACTATCCCAATTATGTTCATTCTATTTTTGATTTTTTACAGATAACAAATGAAGTTAAATTATTTTGAAAATTTTTATGTATGATTTTACACTACTAAATATAGTACCATAAATTTTTTAGATCATTATCAAGGTTGTATAGCTTTACAAAAATCTGACAATGTTTCTGCCCAAATTTTAAAATGTTTCAAAAATTCAGTTTTTCAAAAAAAATTCATGGAAGATGACTTTCTTAAGGGTTATTGGACTAAATCCGGTCAAATCCAGCCCTAAAACATCAAAATACGGTTTTAAATCCCGAAATTTTGCCGACATTATCGAAATTACTGTAGCAATTTCAATTTTTTTCAAAATTTTCAATTCACCCAATTATTTAAATTTTGCCCTGTCCCGAAATCTGAGCACAAAAAATTCACCGAAATTCGCCAAAATTTTATACCCGGCGTGGCGCAACGAAGAATAGACTTTTGAGCAAGTACGCACTGCATTGGAGCCAGCCTGCAGCCTGGCACCGACGGCTGTGATGATGCCGAGGTGCACTCGCGCCCACTAGATCCTGGGGATTGGCATGTTGGCATCCCCTAGCTAAGTCAGGGTTTAAGTAGGGGTGCAAACAGAGCGAATACAGATGGATTTTGCTTATTTCGTATTCTATTCTAAATTTTTTCTCGAATACAGAATTAGATACGGACAGTGTTGGATTTGAATACGAATATGAATTACTTTGGTCGCAAATATGGAGTGGATACAGGTTGTTCTGAATATGGTTAGTCTCGGTTACGAATAGTTAGTCGGATAATGCGTGAAAACAGAAACCATATATGACACGCATATTAGGAGCAATCAACCATACACAAAACTTTACTAGAACCTTCAAGTCATGTAAGTGTTTCAAATTAAATAATAGCTACCTTTCTTACATAAGAATAATTTGCAGCCAACTACAATTCCAATCAACATATATAATTATATGATGCAGCACATCCAATCGTAATCAAGCGTTTTTGTTTTCCAAAAACCATAAGTCTAAACATTCCACATTTTATTTACGCTACAAGGTAGTAACTAGACTGCACATTCAACCGCAATCAAGTTACAGTGGTAGTTGGTTTCATATGGTGCATTGTATATGCAATACAGAGTGATTAGTTATTACACAAGCTATAATTATGAATCCTAGAAAGCATCAACAAGTATAAGAAAAGTTTACCTAAGGCAAAAGGGTAGCCTAAAAAACAATAAGGGTCTGCACACCAAGAGATATGCAAAAGTTCCAGTGGTCTCTTTGCAAATCTGAAGAGAAGCATCAACAATGAAACATTGAGTATAAAGTGGAAAACTATGTAAGAAAGTCTTACTGTCTATAAAGTGGTACATTTTGGCAACAAGAAAGAGTACCATTGGTTTAAGATTCACTGGCCAATCACCAACATATCATCCATATTCATCCTATCATCCTACAAAAAAACATTTAGATTGACACAAAAAATGGTGTAAAGGAACTCAAAATGAAAACAAAGACTAAGTCCAACTACAAATTGACAAGTAGCAAACCTCCTCGTTCATGTATGTAGTAGCACATTCTTTATCCTCTAGGTGAAAATCCAACTCATCAGCAAGTGATGCTATCTTCTCCTTAAAACCTGTAATTTAAAAATGTCATTAAGCTAGTAAACAAAAGTTGAAAATGATGTAAACTATAAACTTAATGACTTATTATTAACTTTCCTAGATGAAGATGCCCTTGGTACAAATTAGAGCCTCAACAACCTCAATCTCTAGTCGACAACGAAATGGATCAACAACACGTCCCCCAGCACTAAAAGACGACTATGAAGCAACAGTTGATACTTTAATAGCTAACATGTCACAGGCTAGTCGCAAGAGAATAGGAAATATCCTTTGATATGTGTTCCACCATGACAATATATCAAACCGTGCATCCTTACCACTAGGATCAACCCATCGAAATGGTTTTTCTTTCATACATACCTCCAATTCATTTATACCACCATATATTGTCAAAGTTGCATCCTCATATAAAAACTATTCAATGTCAAAGTTGGCATCACCAAGTGGCCGAGAAGGTCCTTCTTCGGGATTAGACTTTGAGGTTTTACGTGTGTTGCCTTGGTAACATTCAAACAATTTTCTAACAATATCAAGGAAGTGATTAACTTCATATGCTGCCCCTAAATCCTCCCCATAAAATATTCAATAAGCCTTTTCTTGTATCTAGGATCAAGAAAGCATACAACAGCAACAACTATGTTGGACTTATCCCAATACTTGTCATATTTGGTTTTCATGGCCTTTGCCATAGAAAATATAGTATCATCAACACTATCACACCATTCTGCAAGTGCAATCTTAATCTCACAAAATTTCCACCAAAAATAGGTTTAATGTTGGATATTGATTTCTAGAAAATATAAGAGTAACATCATTGAATTTTTGCAAACACTTACGTAGTAATTCTGCCATATCCCATTCTTCATATGTTGGAGCATACTTCTCATATTTACCCTTGTTCAAGTACAATAGCCTATCAAAAACCCTAATATAATAAATAGCTTGTCTTTAACATTTCATATGTGGAGTTTCATCTTGTAGGCACATCCAAAGGAAGACCAGATTTGTTGTCTAAATTACGTTCTAATGCACACTTCTGAAATTCCTCCTATTGCAATGGAGAATTCTTCACAATTGCAATAGTAGCCCTAATATTTTGAACTGAAGATGCAATTACTTTCAAACCATCTTGGGCAACAAGGTTTAGTATGTGGCAGAAACACCTCACATGAAAAAAATGCCCCATCACAAATCAAGGGAGAATGCTTATTAAGCTCGATCACAACTTCTATAACATATTTATCATTAGAAGGTGCATTGTCTAGAGTGAATGCAAATAACTTCTTCTCATTGTTCATAGATATGACACCCTTGACAAATTCATTTACTAGATTAGTTCTTGTATGGCTCCCTTTGATATGACTGAATTTAACTATTCTTTTTGGCATACGCTAATTATCATCAATCCAATGCACAGTGATGCTAAAAGCATCTAGGCCCTGAATTCCCTCATGGTTTTGGTAATTAAGGACAATTGTAATTAAAGGACTAATATTTTCCTTAAGAATGTTAAAAATAGGTTGGTCCTAGGTTTGGTGATCTTGGAAGCATGAAAGCAGTGCAAAATAAGATCAATGCATCAAGCAAATGACAAAGATATAAATATAAGGACTTTTTTCTAGCCTTTTTACCAATCTCGAAGTTTGAAAAAAAGATCGGGTTGCTAGAAATATGACCGTGCTATTAAAAGGGGTCTTGACGATTATCTTGATGACGGTTAAGGTTTAAAGGCTCAATTCTATTCTCAGGATCATGCATTATGTCAAATTAAGATTTCAATTGAAAATTCTATGAATTTTAAAAGAAGCATCTGGGAGCCCGGTGCTACTAGAAGAGCAGTAGCATCGGCCCCAGAGCGGTGTGTAAAAACCCGTGAAGGATATTTTGGGGGGCACCTGGCAGGGCGGTGCTACCGCTCATGGTAGCCCGGTGCTACCGGGCGAGCGGTAGCACCGGCCCTTTGGAGCGGTGTAAAAATTCTAGAGGGCATGTGTTTTGGGCATTCTGGCGGTCCAATGCTACCGCCCATAGTAGCCCGGTGCTACCGGGCGAGTGGTAGCACCGACTAAAATGCCCGGTATAAAAATTCTAAAAGAGTGCATTTTTTAGCATTCTGGCGGTCTACTGCTACCGCCTATGGTAGCCCGGTGCTATCGGTCAAATATCCGATGCAAAAAATCTAGAGTCTCCTTCTGGTTGAGGAAATTTAGAAGGGGCCCAGTGCTATCGGTTCAGTTGGGCGGTAGCACCGGACCCTCTACACAATAGCCTCTAACAGTGAATTTAATGCATTGTTCCAACCATTTGGTTGGAGTCCGATGCTACTGGTCCTACATGGGCGATAGCACCGAAAATACTGACATGTGCATGATTCGAGCTCAAATGGCTAGTTTTGTTGGTGGGGGCTATAAATACCCCCCACCCGCATTCTACAGTTTCTCTTAGTCCTCATTGATGATATTTGAACTCTAGCAAGTACTCTTTACTCCTTAGTGCATTCAATTCTCATTTGAGAGAGTGAGGAGTAAGTTGAGTGTTGCATTTAGTTTTGAGCCTTTAGACACTCAATCCGCTCTCAAACAAGCGTCAAGGCTTATTACTCTTGGAGGTTGCCGCCTCCTAGACGGTTTAGAGGTGATCGTGCGGTGAGCTTCTCAACAGAGGTTGTGAGAAGCCCCGGCAAGTTGTGAAGGTCAGAGTTCGCCTACCCAGAGCAGGGAAGAACTACCATTGTGATCGAGAAAGACTCAAGAAAGTGGAGCTGACTTGAAGTCATTCAAGTCACCTCAATGTGGATTAGGGGAGATCGGCAAGTCTCCGAGACCATGGGATAAATTCTTATGTTCTTTGATTGTGGTATGTATTTCTTGATTTCTTGTGCAATTTACATTTATAACAAGTTGAGAACATTGATGTGTGTGTAGAATCATACTTTGCCACTGCTTAAATTTTTGAAATATTTAGTGATCACTAGAAAACTTGGTGCTAAATTGTCAAAATTGCAAATTCTTGCTTAGTGATATTGCAAATTGAAATTAGAGTCGAAAATTTAGAAACTTTCTATTCAATCCCCCTTTAGTCGGTTATCCTTGATCCTACAAGCACATATAGTCTTTATTTTGATTAGATGTCCACATGTCCATTTTGGCAGAAAATTGGCATTAAAGAGTTTTAAATTGTTCATACAACTTCTTTTTTTCATACCTAAATATTTCCAATATATTTTTTCTAGTGGTTGTGTGAGACTTGAATAAAAAACCAGGATGTAAAGACTTGATAAAATCAATAAAATACTCATGCTCAATCATAGCAACGGGATATTCATGCATAACTATTGCCAAATAGAACTTCCTCTGGCTAACTTTAGTATCATACTTGTATGTCTGAACAATTGTACTTCTTTCTTCACCTTCACCCTTCTCAAGTTGAAGTTGTTGCTGGCCTTGCTTTACAGCGTGCTTGAATTCCAAATGATTCCACAAGGCTTTCGTGCCCCTTGAGGTTTCACCTCTAGCTTTGTGCGGATTTTTTTTGCATTTCACCCAAACTTGTTTATCCTCTCCGCCATCTTTTGTCTTAGCTATCACCTCATACTTTGTGTAGTGTTCCCAAACCTTGGAGGTACACTTCTTTTGCTTCTTCAAAGCAGACTCAACTTGTGCTTCCACAAATGCATTTGGTGGCACTGGTGGTGGCACCGAGTGACCTGTACCAACTGCCGTGGCAGTAGTAGCAGGGGAGGCACTTGTGCTTCCACAAATGCTCGCACTTTCACTTGCAGCACCCATTTCAAATTATTAATGCCCTACATGTTACAAATAGCAACAAAACAAACATCAAGAACGTACATCTAAGATAGCAGTTATAAATGTTCACTAAACAGGAATACATGATTGCTGATGGAAAACACAGGGACAATAAAAATAAAAATCAGGATGACAGTATCGGATACTTAGGCATTTTTCTAACCCTTTTCTTTGCTGAAATTATGTAGAATATGCTTAATAGATTCTTTTGATAGTGGCATAGAATAAGAATTGCATTTCGGTTCTAGCAGGCATACATATTGTTTTCTTCCAGGTTGCAAACAGTATTTTGAATAAAACTGTTTCTGTCAGAAGCTGTCTTTAATGGCATTGACTTCTAAACCACAATGTAGGACAATGAATACTAGAATTTGATTGTTAGCTGCAATAGTAGTCCAGTTATGAGCAATGAAAAGATGCGCTGGTTCGAGCCCAATGTTGTGTACACAAAGTAATATACTGTTTTATTCCTTTTTTTCCCTGAGACGTTAGTGTTTTACTCTGTTCCTTTGTTATTTTATAAATATCTTTTACTTTCCCCCTTCCATGCACTTATTAGGCTATTGAGAAGCTTCGATGGCGCCTAAAGGTATGCAATTTCTTTTGATCTTTTGTTACTGCCTCAGCCCCATGCTTTTGATATGCTGTGTAATTTCTGATTACCGCACTTGACCTTGGATATCTTTCTATTAACTGCTTTTAAGTAGAACCCTGGTAGCAACATGAATTTGAGGACAGTACAAATTTATTTTGTTTTATTCTATATTGCTGGCTATGTGCTGGAATCTTTCAAACTATTGTGAAGTTTTATTGTTTGAATTTTAATGATGGCATTCTTACTAGGAGATGCCAGCTGACATGCCTCTTGTTTTCTGTATCTGAACCTGATTAGCACCCCCCAAGAAAGCCGATGGAAAGACTCAAGCCTTAAAGGTTGCCAAGGCAGTTAAGTCTGGGACGATCAAGACGGACTACTATTACATGAATCGAAACGGACTCTGATCACAATCAGAACAGACTGTTGTTTACCAAACCGACTATAATGCAAATACTAAACTTGTCGATTACTATTCCTAATCCGGCATAAAGCCATAACATTACCTAAAGCAATCCTGAACTTCTACGACATAGAATCAGAAAACAACCAAAAACTGATGCAGACCAAATTTGGAATAACAAGATTAACACAACAATTTGATGCACCCAATCGCATTGCCATATGTTGTGGTCAGCAGCATGTCTTCATCTTACTTTTGGGGCTCACAGTCCAGATGCTTAGGCATTTTTATTTGGGGGAGGCTCACATTTGTGCAAATCCAAACTAGAGGCAAATCCTAACAAATGACTTGCAAGAATTTCTTACCTCTACGGGTCCAGCGAGGGGTGCGGTCTGCCGGCAGGCAACTCCGGCGATGAGGTAGCGCGGGACAGGGGAGGGAGCGCAGGATGAGCAGAGCACACTAGTGAGGGCCGGTGCAGGAACGAGAGCGCCAGCAAGAAGTTGAGATCGACAGGGATGTGAAGGGGACCAGCGATGAAGAGCTCCCGGCCGCCGGTGCTAGCCTCCCAAAGCGGTGACGTCTAGCTAGGGCATGGAGATTTGGCCACACTGGTGAGGGGCGTGGGACCGAGAGCACCGCTGAGAAGTGGGGATGTTAGGACAGTGGCTCTGGAGAAGAAGGGATTGCGCGGGAAGACAGGGCCAGGCGGGAGTGGAGGCGAGTCTGTTAAAACAAGATCAACGTTGGAGACTTAATCAACTAGCGTGGACGGCTGAGGATGGTTAGGTGACAGTAAACAGTGTTTTCACGAAGTTACTGTAGCTGTAAGAGGGTAGTACAGGCTGGGTGCGTTGTCAGAAGAGCTGACGTTGTGTGGTGGGTTTAAAAGCCGTGTAATGATACGATTTGAAAAGTGAATAGAAAAATGGATTGATCGTCCTCTCCTCTCATGTTATTCCTTCTTCTCCCTTCTGATTTCTTCCCTTTCTGTCCTCAAATCTCTACCGAATCCTCTTTCCCGGCATTGCTACTGAACTTCAGTTCTTGCGCTTGGCTCGGTCATCACAATCTGGTATCAGAGCCGAGTTCGATCATTCCGGCCTTGAGTTGTACAAGTCCAGGCGAGGGTTGGAGGATTTGGGATCGAGGAATTGATCCTGAGTATCTCCACGAAATTTTTTTTCCTAAGTCTAGTTAACTCGGCTTGTTTGATTCAAAGTGTCGGGCACAACAGGGAAGGAAGGAAGTGCTTGAATCGTAAAATCCCAGCAAACGAGGGGTTTCTGCGATCGATCTGCCTCAGATTCCGCTAAGTCTAGTTGGTTCAAGCAAAAGAATCATCACGGCGCCGCCGAAGCCTTCTATGCAAACGAAGATCGTGCTGGACGCCATGGGAGAGGCGACTGACCAGGCGGATGCTAGATGGGAACAACTGGATGATTGATGGGAATCGCTCAAAGCACATTTGGATTTCATTGTTGAGAAGATTCGACCAGTCGATTCCATTCTGGCCATCCAAGCACAAGTAGCGAACATAATGTTGTGCTCACGGGGTTGATGGAACAATTCCAGAAGATGCTGAAATCGGCAAAGGACAACCCAGAGATGCAAGCAATGTCAAGTCAAGAGCGTGAAATGGGGATGCCGACACCATCCCCGGCATATGTGCCGTCACGGCATGCCGGTGAGTTAACAGCACCCACAGCAGGATTGCTCGGGAAATGTCCACTTCCGACAACGAGGTTTGAGTTGGAAACTACAAAATCCGACCGAACTGCCCCTCCTTCGATAGCCGAAGCGATGAAGGGGGAAAAGAATTTGCCGATGCCTAAGTTGATGTTCCCCAAGTTTACTGGAGAAGAACCGCGAATCTGGAAGAGCCGATGCATGCAGTATTTTCGGGTGTACAATATTGATGAGTCATTGTGGACAACGGCAGCTGCAATGCATATGGAGGGTAACGTTGCCATGTGGTTGCAAACATATCAGGAAGAACACCCAGTAGGGAATTGGGAGCACTTTATGGCTGCTGTTGAGTCTGAATTCGGAGCTTTTGACTCCAGGAAATATATTAAGGAGCTGATTCAGATTAAGCAGACAGGAACGGTTGAAGAGTATCGAAATCAATTTGAGATGGCCATGTACAAAGCCCGAGCATATAGCAAGTCATATACTGAAGAATTTTTTGTCCATCACTTTATTATGGGACTGAAGGATGAAGTGAGATATGATGTAGAGCTCCAGTTGCCAGAATCAGTTCGTAAGGCATTTTTGCTAGCTCAGATTCAGGAGGAGAAATGTGAGAGGTGTCGTGTGAAACCTGGCCGGCCTGTGTTGGCACCTAAGTTCGGTGGAATGCACCGTCCTGACATGAATACTGGGCAGTTTAAAGCTGTTTCGGATGACTTGGGTAGGGCTCGGCAGCTAAGAGATTACAGACGTGCTCGTGGGCTATGTTTCAAATGTGGAGATAACTTTGACAAAGACCACCAGTGCAAATTAGTTCCTCTTGTCCAAATGCATGCATTACAAGTAGAAGGTTGTCCTGAGCAGTTGAGTGAGGAAGTGCTACAAGTCCTGCAGGATGAAGATAAAGCTTTTGAACAGGAGCAATACCGTTTGTCGGTACATGCATTGTCTGGCTTACATGATTATGCTACCATTCGTATACAAGCCATGGTGGGTAACTAGATCATGCTGGTCTTGATCGACTCAGGAAGCTCCCACAGCTTTATTAATGCAGCTTTTCTCGAGAGAACCAAGTACAAGACAAAATCAATACCGGCTGTCCAAGTCTTTGTAGCAAATGGGGAAGCCCTGCGATGTGATCAACAGGTATCTCAGCTTGAATGGTGGGCTCAGGGTCATGCCTTCTGCACTAACATGAGAGTGATTCCATTGAGTGCATATGACGCAATATTGGGCATGGATTGGCTTCAGTTACACAGCCCCATGGTATGTAACTGGAGACACAAGACACTGGAGTTTATGCACAAAGGCCAGACAATTACTTTACAAGGAGTATCAGGTCACTCGCTGGAACCGACAACGGCCCTAGTAGCAAAACATAAGTACCAATGGAGACGCTCCAATGGAATATGGGCTATTGCACGTGTGGAAACGGGAGTGGATGTTCTACCCTGAGAACCCATACCATGGGAGATTCAACAAGTCCTTGATAGGTTTGTGGAGGTTTTTGCTGAAACAGTGTCGTTACCTCCTGCTTGTATCTACGATCATGCAATGGCGTTGTTGCCTGGTGCCGTTCCAGTCAACAGTCGACCATACCGTTACTCGCCAATGCAAAAGGATGAGATTGAGAGACAAGTAGCAGAGATGCTGAAAACTGGATTGATACAACCAAGCACCAGTCCTTTTGCCTCTCCGGTGTTATTGGTGCAAAAGAAAGATGGAAGTTGGCGTTTCTGCATTGATTATCGCAAGCTAAATAGTGTTACCATCAAGAGCAAATTTCCAATGCCTATTGTGGATGAGCTTCTTGATGAATTGGCTGGCACCCAATACTTCTCTAAATTGGACTTGAAGTTCGGCTACCATCAGATCCGAATGGTGGAGGTAGATATGGCAAAAACAGCCTTTAAAACTCATCATGGCCATTTTGAGTTCAGAGTCATGCCCTTTGGGCTGACTAATGCTCCTGCGATATTTCAATGTCTCATGAACTCCATTCTAGCTCCAGGTTTGCAAAAATTCATCTTGGTCTTTATGGATGACATTTTGATTTACAGTCCAACATTGTTGGATCATCAGTTGCATTTGGAAACGGTGCTGACACTTTTGCAACAGAATCACTTGTTTGTCAAGCGAAGCAAGTGCGATTTTGCGCAGCATAGCATCACTTATTTGGGTCTTATTATATCTCATGAGGGAGTGGCTACAGACCCGGCAAAAACGCAGGCCATGCTCTCTTGGCCATAACCCACCAATGTGACTGAGCTGCGCAGTTTTCTAGGGTTAACCGGGTATTATCGCAAGTTTGTGAAGGATTATGGGATTCTTGCGCGGCCGCTTACTAACCTCTTAAAGAAGAAGTCCTTCTTGTGGGATCCCTTGGCTACGACAGCATTCGAATGGCTTAAACGTGCCATGAGCCAGACTCCGGTTCTTGCAATGCCTGACTTTACGTAGCAATTTGTAGTGGAAACTGATGCATGCGATATTGGCATTGGGGCGGTGCTAATGCAAAATGGTCACCCTATTGCATTTCTGAGCAAAGCTTTGAGTCCACGACACCAGAAGTTGTCCATCTATGAAAAAGAGTTTTTAGCGGTGATTATGGCTGTAGATAGATGGTGCCCTTACTTGCAGAGAGGAGAATTTCTTATTAACACAGATCATCGCAGCTTGTGTTATTTGAGTGACCAACAACTGGTTTCAGAATTGCAACGCAAAGCAATGACCAAGCTCATGGGGCTTCAATTCTGGATTCAGTTTAAGAAAGGGTCCTTGAATCGAGAAGCTGATGCCTTGTCCCGGGTGGCACCTCTCATAATGCTTCAAGTCAGGTCGCAAGCTTCGGCTGTCGGATCGAAATCTTGAACTCTTATGTTACCGATCCAAAGGCACAGGCGCTTTTGCAGGCATTGGCAGTACACAGTCCGGATGACCAGGGTTTTGAGTTGCATCAAGGATTGATCAAACAAAAGGGGAGGATATGGGTCGGTGAGAACTCAGCACTGCAAACTAAAATCATTAAGGCTTTTCATACAAGTGCGGTGGGTGGACACTCGGGTATCTCTGTTACCTATCATCGAGTGAAGAAGCTTTTTGTGTGGACGGGTCTGAAACGGGATGTCACAAATGTTGTTAATCAATGTGCCATCTGCCGACAAGAGAAACATGAACATACCAGGACACCGGGGCTTCTTCAACCATTGCCAGTTCCAGAAGGAGCGTGGTTAGATGTCACCATGGACTTTGTGGAGGGATTACCAACTTCAGCAGGTTGCAATACCATCATGGTGATTGTGGACCACTTTTCAAAGTATGCGCACTTTGTGGGGCTTAAACATCCATTCTGACACCCAAAGTGGCTCGACTTTTCTTGAGGCATTGTTAAACTCCATGGTCTGCCAAGGTCGATTGTCTCAGATAGGGACAAGATTTTCACTAGTGTCTTCTGGAAAGAGCTTTTTACAGCTATGGATGTCAAGTTGCAATTCAGTAGGGCATATCATCCGCAAACGGATGGGCAAAGTGAATGCGTCAATCAATGCCTTGAGATGTATCTGAGGTGTGCTGTTCATTCGTCCCTGGTTAAATGGCGCCAGTGGCTAGCAATGGCAGACTTCTGGTACAATACATGCTATCACACATCCTTGGGGTGTTCTCCTTTTACGGCTTTGTATGGCCATGAACCTCGCTATGGTGCTCTTTTGTCGGATGACAACATTTCTACACCAGCAGTGCAAGAGTTGTTGGCAGAAAGGCAGGCACAGGCCGAACTCTTGAAGCATCATCTCCATGTGGCGCAGAATCGGATTAAGATGCAGGCTGACAAAAATCGGGTGGATCGGCAATTCCAGTTAGGGGAGCAAGTTTATCTTAAACTGCAGCCATATGCTCAATCGTCGGTGGTTAATAGGCCTTTTCCCAAGTTGGCTTTTAAATATTTCGGTCCCTACAGATTGCTTGCCAAGATTGGACCAGCTGCTTATAAGCTTGAGCTTCCGTTTGGCAGTCAAATTCATCCAGTATTCCACGTCTCTCACCTGAAAGCCTGGGTTCCAGATTTCACACCAGTATTTCATACTCTTCCCAGTATTGCTGATCTTAATATGGATAAGGTTTCGCCGGAGTGCGTGCTGGATCGTCGTATGGTGAAGAAAGGTAATGCGGCGATTACACAGGCTTTGATCAAGTGGAGTAACATTCCCACTGAGATGGCAACGTGGGAAGATCTGACTATGGTCCAGCAACGATTTCCAGAGGCGTCGGCTTGGGGTCAAGCCGATTTTCTTGGGGGGGCGGATGTCAGGACAGTGGCTCTGGAGAAGAAGGGATTGCGTGGGAAGACAGGGCCAGGCAGGAGTGGAGGCGAGTCGGTTGAAACAAGATCAACGTTGGAGACTTAATCAACTAGCGTGGACGGCTGAGGATGGTTAGGTGATGGTAAACAGTGTTTTCGCGTTATTCTTGTAGGCTGTAAGAGGGTATCTGACAGCCGGTGCGTTGTCGGAAGAAATTTGGCGTTGTGTGGCGGGTTTAAAAGCCGTGTAATGATACGATTTGAAAAGTGAATAGAAAAATGGATTGATCTTCCTCTCCTCTCGTGTTCTTCCTTCTTCTCCCTTCTGATTTCTTCCCTTTCTGTCCTCAAATCTCTACCGAACCCTCTTTCCCGACATTGCTTCTGAACTTCAGTTCTTGCGCTTGGCTCGGTCATCACAGGGGAGTGGGGATTGAGTGTGGCGTTGAGGGGACCGATGAGTGACAGCGACGAAGGGCTCCTGGCGGCCGGTGATAGCCTCCCGAAGCGATGGCGGCTAGCTAGGGCATGGAGATGGACACAACCATGTGGTGAGAGAGGAGTCCAGAACTTTTGGGCGAGTAGGCGAAGCGTCGGGAGTAACAGGTTGGGCCTTGGGTCTTGAGTCTTAACTCTTGACCTCCTCAGCAAGTTAGTGGATAGACAAATGGATTGTATACGGATAGCTCTGAATTTATTTTTGGATATATTCAAATTCGATAGATACTTTTATTCCGTATCCGTTCCCATATCAAAAAAAACTATCTGAATCTGAGTTCGATATCCAAAAAAAACCTCAGATACCCGAATTTACGCTCCGAATACTATCCAAATTTATTCAAACGGATGGTCGGTCGGGAACTATCCACTCTGTTTGCACCCCTAGGTTCAACTGATCAAGTTCAAATTTAAATTCTAAAAATTCAGAAAAAAATTTAAAAACATAGTCAAAAGTTCACTTAAATTAGTATTAATAGCTTTATGACATCTGGCGTGAAAATTTTATGAAAAAAATGAAGTTTGCAGACGTTGTTGAGCCATTCAAAATATAGATAGTAGAAAAGCCGAAAAAAGAAAAAAAAGAAAAAGCCTAGCCTACGCTTCAAGTATTTCAAGTAGTAATATTTATTTTCAACATATGTTAGTAACAATATTTATTTAATTATATTTAGTAGCAATATTTATTCAAGTATGTCAAATAGCAATATTTGTTCATGTATATCAAGTAGCAATATTTGTTCAATTATATTTTATAGCAATATTTGTTCAATTATATTTTATAGCAATATTTGTTGAAGTATATTTAGTACCAATATTTGTTCAATTATTTTTAGTAGCAATATTTGTTGAAGTATATTTAGTAGTAATGCACGACACCTGAAACTGGTACTATTTGTTCAAGTAGCGATATTTGTACACACAGAAATTGTCTTGCTATGGTATATTTTAATATGTTAATGTTGTCAAATATTGACAAGCTTATTTCTCATTGTATACATGCATGAACTATCAAAACTTTAGTATAGGAGTTGTACTCTGTACCACTAGTTATAATTCATTCACATTGACAAAACGCAAATTATTATTATTATTATTATTATTATTATTATTATCCGTATCTGAAGCGAAATATGTACACCTCATCAAACCAACACACAAAGAGAATTATCTTTTAATAATATTTTTAAAAAAATTATACAAATAATATGCCAAATTAAAATTTTACAAAAATACCCGTCTGTCGCTGTCGGTGTACTTTGCACCGGGGTACCCTCTCCGGCGCATAATTAGTGGGCCCAAGAAGAGGCCTAGCCCAGCATGGCAGCCTGGTGAGCAGGTGGGCGATCATGCCCTATTTGTAGGGCGGTAAGCCCATGTGGCGCCATGGCGGGCAGGTGGGCGATCATGCCCTGCCCGCTGGGCGAGAAGCCCACATGGCGGCCTGGCGAGCAGGTGGGCGATCGTGCCCTGCTCGCCGGGCGGTAAGCCCATGTGGCACCCTGGCGGGCAGGTGGACGATCGTGCCCTGCTCGCCGGGCGGTAAGCCCATGTGGCGCCCTGGCGGGCAGGTGGGCGATCATGCCCTGCCCGCCGAGCGAGAATCCCACGTGGCGGCCTGGCGAGTAGGTGGGCGATCATGCCTTTCGCCAAAGTGGAAGCTCATGTGACGCCCTGGCGGGTAGGTGGGCAATCATGCCCTGCCCACCGGGCGAGAAGCCCACGTGGTGGCCTGGCGAGTAGGTGGGCGATCATGCCCTGCTCGCCGAGGCACGGAGGCAACCAAAGGAATGAGGAGAAGGCTTCGCCTCGAAGTCTCCTTCCCCTGACATGCTGCGTCAGGGCCATTATTTGCGAAGAATTCTGCTATCGACACGACGACGGCCCATCCCTCTGACGCCTCTCACCAAACCCGTCGCAAGAGTGTCATATCTCGGGCGGACCGGGCGAAGCCACGCAGCAGCATTAAATGAAGCTTGAAGGACAAGGCTACAGCGACGGACGTAATAAATGAGTCATGGGTCAGTGAGATAAGGCTTGAATGATGGGTGTAATTAATGAGTCGTAGATCAGTATAGTGTCACCTTCTCACCTGTCCGGGCCAACCTGTCTATATAAGGGCGCCCCGGTGCATGGAGAAGGGGGATCGGAGAATCGATCGAGAGGTGGAAACAAAAGAGAAAGACTAGGAGTGCCATTGTAATCGCCTCCACATTTCCTCAACAAGGACTTAGCAGGACGTAGGGCTATTTTCCGCGCTTGGGGCCTGAAACTGGGTACATCACCGTGTCCATTGATCTGTTGGTCCCCAGGATCCACCGTGTGAGAGACATTAGGGTTTCTGGCTAAGAAGATGCCCTCTACCGAACCATTCCTTCCATCCTGGGAGTAGTCAATCCTGTTTGTTGATGGGGTCCTGTCAGGTGAAATACACCGACAGGGGCACGCCAGGTAGGGGGCTAGTGGTTGGCTCACCCAGCCATCTCTCCGGCAGCTTCCCGTCTTCAGTTAGAAAGGACCTTGCATCTGGTGATGGTGGGTTTGCGCTCGCAGCAGCATGAGGCGGCGGAGGCTAACAGTGCCCAGAACACGTCCCGGCGCTCCCGTCGGATGAGGGATCGTCTCATGCCGCCTCCACAGGAGGGCGGTGGTGCCCCCCCCAGCAGCAGTCGAGCTTACGATTCGGCGTTGGCTGGCCATGGAGGCAGCCACTCCAGCCCAGAACTTGCATGCGGTTCGTCTCCTCCTGCACCACCCTCCGGTGGAACTTGCAGGAGACACCCCGGCCACGCCGTGGCGCGAAACATTGTTGGCCTCGTAGATGTGGTCCAGCTCCGTGTAGGGATGCCCGACCGGTCCGGGACCGTCGGTATATGATGGATACTCTTATTAGGGGTACCTCACAGCAGGACATACATCTACGTAAAAGTCAAAAGCAGATATCATAAAGGCCCATGCCGGAATAGAGCGCCAGTTGGGCCGTCCCGGGCCGCGCCTCGATCCTCGATGGACCTCGAAGGAACCCCGCTCGCGGTCAGACTTGCCGGGAAAACCACGACCATGACCCAAATCCAGCGTCCTCGCACTCTCCGACCAGGACCCGAACCCGGCGCCCCTGCGCAGGCTCTGGCCTGGGGGGCTCGACCGGTGGCCCGGCAAGTTCCCACTCCGCAACCTTCGCCATGTCAACGGCCTACGCCGAGCTAGTCACCCACCTCACGGACACCACGGCTGCGATGGGGCGGGTGGCTCCTTCCCAAGGCGACTAGGGGGCGGCCTCGGCCGAAAGCACCCGTCCCCTCAAGTCATCAATATCTGACGAATGTACCAAAGGCAGGCGCGCACCTTCCCAACAAGGCGCCGTCCGTTATGTCTGCTAACATAGAGTGGAATAAACAGGAAACTGTCAGTCATCAGGATCGAAGGCTAGAACCCCCAGGCGTAGCGTAGCGGCATAGCATACCCCTGCCTTTTTTCTCAAGTTCCCGTGTAACCTGTCCCCTCCGTCTATATAAAGGGAGGCAGGGCCCTCAGGGAAGGGCACCCCGGCACCTATACGCACGTACGCTCACTCGCATCCCCACAGAGCACGCGTTGAGCCTCCGACCCGGCTCAGCATCTAGTTGAGACAAGTCCATCTGACCCCTCCTTTGGATAGAGGCTAAGGGTCTGTCCTTAGTCTCCGCTTGTAACCTCGGCCAAACTTTTGGCGCCCGGGATAATACAAACCACCGCCACAAACTGGACGTAGGGACGTTCGGCCCGAACCAGTATACACCTGGGACTTCCTAAGTCTAACCATTCGAGGACAGGGGATGCGCGATTCCCCCAAACTTACAAATTTACTCGTTGGTTATACGAAACACCGACAGTTGGCGCGCCAGGTAGGGGCTTCGCGCGTCATCTTCGTGATCTCCGGATTCCCATTTCCGTCCTCGATGGCCTTCTTCACCGACAACGGCCCGACTGCGTCAAGGGGCTGGATTCGCTTCGGCTCCCTCGATTTCATCACCGCCCCGGCGGGAGAATCCGCGTTCGTTCCCGCCGCTCCTCAGGTTCAGGCATCTACCTCGAACCTGGACTCCGTCGCCGGCGCCTTCGGCAACCTCCGGCTCGGGGACCTTGTGCGGACCCCAAAGCTGGAGCTCGTCTAGCGTCGTGCCACCTCTGGCAGCAACGCACATGGGCTTGCGCGGGCAGCAGCCTCGCCTTCCACGGGTTCGCACCTCGTGGCCATAGTTGGCCACCTCCCGACCTCCGTCCACGACTTGCTGGAGAGCTCCTCCAGCCTTGACTCCAGCTCCGACACGGAGCGCTCCACCGGCGCGTTGTACCTTCGCGAATGTAACATGGTGGGGGCGGACGGCCCGACTACCACCTCCATCAGCCCGGCGACCGCCGCCCGGCGCACTGAGGCGCGGGAAATGGAGATTCAGCATGAGCGCGCTGAGGACCTCCAAGCTCGTCGCGCGGAACTCCAGCAACAACGCGAACAGCTAGAGGCACAAGAGGCCAAGCAGCGAACTCAGGTGACTGGAGCAAGGCAAGCAGTGGCCTCCAGACGCACTGCTGCAGCGCACAGCAGCTCGACAGAATCAGCGGCAATCGGCGAGGATCGTGACTACCCTCCATACTTCCCGTGCGGTCGAGAATGTCATGCGGCAGCAATCTTTGCCGTGGCATCCCAGAGCCGGAGGACCCAGGAGCTAGGGCCACCTACCAGAACCTCCGGGGACTGGTGGAGCGTGCTGCGGTACAGCACATGCAACCTTCCGCCTCCTCCCGCTCGGGGGCTTCCTCTAGCCACCCAAGCCGCGTCGCCGCCCCGGACAACCAAAGCCCGGCACGGACAGCACCGCCCCCCGAGCGGCCCCGGGCCTCCCACACTTTGGTGCACGGGAGTCTAGGTGAAAGTCGCGACGTCCGCAGCACCAGCGAGGCCCGGAAGAAGGCAGACGGCGTGGCGACCCAATCAGCTGCGGGGACGGCCGGCCGCGCCATCGCCGCGGCCGAGCCTGACGGGCGGGGCCCACGAGCCTTTGGCGGGAGATCCACCGCGGACTTCCCGTCGATTTCAAGCCCCACCAACATAACCAAGTACTGCTGGGGCCACGACCCGATGTCAGTTGAAGACTTCCGGCTCGCATCTTTGGGCGAGGGAGCTATGGATGATCTCTTTATCGTCGATACCTCCCCATCTACCTCGCGGACTCTGCCGAGAGCTGGGCGATCAAGAGCGCCGTCGGCAACTTCGGGGCACCTACAAGCGCCAGAAACTCCTGAGACTTGAAGAGCGCAAGCGGCGACTGAGAGTCGCCGGGATTACATCCGGTGATTCTCCTGCGATAACTGTGAGCTCCCGACATCTGCGCAGCCCGACATCATCGGGCGTTCATTTCTGACACCACTTGAAGGCTCGGTGCATAAGGTGGGATCGCCAAGCCGGGACCACTAAATAGCTTCGACATCGCCATGACTAACCACGCCTCCGCGAGGAGGCCAGAGGGGCCATCTTCGATAAAGGGAAGGCCAAGAGGAGGCCGCCCGATCTGGCGCCACCTCAAGCCGCCCGACAAGCGGAAGTGGAAGGGAAAGCAGGTCATGGCGCCAGAGGTCATGTTGCCGCCAGACACCTTAGCGGCGGTAGCGTCGGAGACCGACCACTTCAAAAAGGCGATGGATAGCCGTGTCGCATCACGGGTACCAATCAAACACAAATCTGAGGATGCGAAACCCTCAAGCGTTTCATCTCTGGAGCCCGCTTGCGGTAAAAGGAAAAGCGCGACCCGACACCAGACAGCCGAGCGAAGGAGGCGGCCGACGAAGTTCCCGAACCGATGGGCGCCTCATGATCTTTGGCGGTCGACAAGCTCTGCCGAGCAGGCTGTGGCGAAGCTTGACTCCTTGAAGTCCACCATGCCGCCCCGCTGTGCCAAAGTATCTTCGGTGGTCGGAATCCCCGATCACCTTCGACCGGACCAACCACCCCGATCACGTCCCGCACCCGGGGTGATACCCCCTGGTCGTGGCCCCCGTCGTGGGGTCGAAGCGCCTCTCCAAGGTGCTCATGGATGGAGGAAGTAGCCTCAATATTTTGTATGTTGAAACCTACGACGCCATGGGAATCCCACGCTCGCGTCTCCGATCGAGCAAAGCACCCTTCCATGGCATCGTTCCTGGCCTGCAGGCTCATCCACTCGGGCAGATCGATCTACCTGTAACCTTTGGGAACTAGGCCAACTTCCGCACCGAGACCCTCACCTTCGAGGTTGTGGGGTTTCCTGGCTCCTACCACGCTATCATGGGGAGACCATGCTACGCCAAGTTCATGGCGGTCCCCAACTATACCTACCTTAAGCTAAAGATGCCAGGGCCACGGGGAATCATTACCGTGGCTGCATCCTTTCAGCTCGCTTACAACTGCGAGCAAAGCAGTTGCGAGTTGGCATCGGCGATCATCACATCCGCCGAGCTTGAGAACCTCTGGAGGGAAACCCCGGAGTCAGCCCCCGACTACAGCAAGTCGGGGTCCGGATCCTTCAAGTCCGCCGAGGACACGACGGAGGTTGCGGTCGATCCCGAAGATCTGACCAAGACCGTGCGCATCGGAGCCACGCTCCCCGCCAAATAGGAAGGCGCGCTCGTCGACTTCCTTCATTCCAACCGAGATGTCTTTGCATGGAAGCCCTCTGACATGCCAGGCATCCCGCGGGAAGTCGCCGAGCACTCCCTGAATATCCGGTCCGGCTCAAGACCGGTCGTTCAACGCTTGCGCCGTTTCGACGAAGAAAGGCGCAAGATCATTGGTGAGCAAATCGCCAAGCTCTAAGCTGCAGGGTTTATAAAAGAGGTCCGCCACCCAAAGTGGCTGGCCAACCCTGTACTCGTGAAAAAGAAGTCTGGGCAATGGAGAATGTGTGTTGATTATACGAGCCTCAACAAGGCGTGTCCTAAGGACCCTTTTCCATTGCCCCGCATCGACCAAATTGTCGATTCCACCGCAAAGTGCGAATCCCTGTCTTTCCTGGATGCCTACTCAGGCTACCACCAGATAGCGATGAAGGTGTCCGACCAGCTCGCAACCTCATTCATCACTCCGTTCGGCTCGTTTTGTTACGTAACGATGCCGTTCAGTCTAAAAAATGCGGGTGCTACATACCAACGATGTATGCAAACGTGTTTTGAAGACCAGATCGGGCGTAACCTCGAGGCATACGTAGACGAAATTATCGTCAAGACCAAGAAGGCTGACGATCTCGTTGCCGACTTAGAAGAGACCTTTGTGAACCTCCGGCGGTTTCGCATCAGGCTTAACCCCGAGAAATGTGTTTTCGGGGTCCCCAAGGGGAAGCTGCTCGGCTTCATCATCTCGGCGCGATCGAAGCCAAGCGGGAAAAGATTTCGCGATCACGAAGATGGGTCGATCGGCAACGAAAGAGTCGAGGCGGCGGGATGCCTCGCATCCCTCGGCCATTAAATCTCGCCTTGGCGAAGCGGAATGCCGCTTCTGTTGCTAAAGAAGTCCGATCACTTCATTTGGATCTGAGAGGCGAGAAGCCCTCAGCAGGCTAAAGGCATTCTGACCACACCCCGGTCTTTAGTCACCCAGCGCCGGAGGAATCGTTCCTCCTTTACATCGCCGCCACGACCCAGGTCGTTAGCGCGGCGCTTGTTGTGGAGCGAGTCGAGGAAGGCCACGTACTCAAGGTGTAGTAGCCGGTGTACTTCATCAGCGAAGTACTCTCCGAATCCAAGGCTCGGTATCCGCAGGTACAGAAGCTGCTCTATGCGGTACTCATCGCCAAGAGAAAGTTAGTTCACTACTTCGACTGGCATCCGGTCTCGGTGGCGACCTCTATACCGCTCGGAGAAATCATCCGCAGTCGTGACGCCTCCGGAAGGATAGCCAAGTGGTCTCTCGAGCTCAACGGCCACGACATATCGTACGTCCCCCGGACGGCGATCAGAAATCGCGAGGCGACCGTCGCCAGTGGACGAAGCCAGTGCAGCAGCACTTGAAGACCCCAGTCTTGGGCGATGTGCCGGCGGGTCCTACACCAAAGCAACGGTCTTTGGAGTCGTCCTTGTTTCTCGCTCGAAATAAGCTCGATCGCCATCCGGTTGCATTCGGCGTGACCAACAATGTCATTTGAGTCTGGCGCTCATCAGCGGTCTCCGGATCATTGCCGACCTCGGCGGCCGGCTCAACATACATGGCGACTCCAAGCTGGTCGTCGACCAGGTCATGAAGGCTTCCGAGCCTCGTGACGCCCGCATGGCGGCATACTGTCGAGAGATACGTAGACTAGAGGAAAAATTCAAGGTTTGAACTTCACCATAACTACTGGCCTTCTAGCGGTGGGCCGACTACTTAGCAAATTGGCCTCCGGTAGGGAGGCAGTCCCGTCGAGGTCTTCGTCTCCGACCTCTACAAGCCTTCTGTCCGACTCGCCTCCCTACGGATCACGGGACGACCCTCGGGAATCGCCTGCCCGTTGCGGCGTTGAGCTCGGGGCCCCGGGTCAGACGGCCACGATGTGTTGGTCGCCGACTCCGACTGGAGGAAGGCCTTCATCGACCGACTGACCAATGGATCGCTCCCCGCCGACCCCACCGAGGCCCGGCGCCTCGCTCGGCGGGCGAAATCGTTAAATCTTGATCGAGAAGACCTCTACAAGAAAGAGCCCCTCCGGGTCCTCGAAGTGCGATACGGCGGACGAGAAGCAGCTCTTTTCGACATCCGCAGGAATCTGCGGTCATCCGCCAAGCCGCGCTATCCCTCGTGGGCAAAGCCTTCCGTCAAGGTTTTTATTGGCCAACCGCAATGGCCGATGCCAAGCAAATTGTCCGCACCTGCGAAAGGTGCCAATTCTTCGCTCGGCAGACGCATCTCCCCGCACAGGCCCTGCAGACGATCCCTATTACTTGGCCGTTCGCCGTTTGGGGGCTCGATCTGGTCGGACCATTCAAGAAGGCACTGGGGGGCTTGACGCACTTACTCGTTGCGGTGGACAAGTTCACCAAGTGTATAGAAGCTAAACCGGTCACCACCATCACTTCGTCTGAGCGGCCAACTAGCCCGTGACATCGTTTATCGGTTTGGAGTTCGAACTCCATCATCACCGATAACAACACGCGATTCCGCGAGGAAGGAGTTCCTCGAGTTTGTGATGACTTCAACATCCGTGTCATTGGCGCACCGCAGCCCATCCGCGGACCAACGACCGGTCGAGCAGCGAGCGGCATGATCCTCAAGGGCTCAAGCCCGCAGATCTTCGATCGGTGAAGAATTACGGGACGGTGGGCAGCGAACCGCCCTCCGTCCTTTGGAGCTGCGGACCCACGCCGACCGGTCGGCCGGGTTCGCTATTTTTTACGGTGTTGGTCGCGAAGCCGTTTTGCCAACCGACCGAGTATGGCACCCCCAAGGCTCTGAGCCTTGACGGAGGCGAGGACTCGATGCACAACAAGAGCGCCATCGACCAGCTCGGCAGGCGCGCGGCGGTGGCGATCTGCGATCGACCAAAATACCAGCGAGACGCTGCGGCGTTACCATGGTCGACAGGTCCGCGGACGGTCCTTCAACGTCGGTGACCTGGTCCTGCGCCAGGATCAGTCCAACGTTGGCAGGCATAAGATGTCCCCTCCATGGGAAGGGCCCTTCACTGTTGCGGAGGTTCTTCGACCCGGCACCTTTTGACTAAAAGACACCGACGGCAACATTGTACCCAACGCATGGAATATTGAAAAGTTAAGGCAGTTTTACCCCTAAAAACTTCATCCTTATTCCTATACCCTTAGCAGACCCGCCAAGCCCGAAGCGCAGTGTACTGATCACATCCTGATCGTCATGCGTCGCTTGGAGGGTTGCTCATCTACACAACCACTCATGACGGATGACCCCCCTCGCAACAATTCATGTAACCGAAAACGACACGACCTACGCCCCAGCAGGCTACGGTTGTGAAGTAGTACTTCGTGGCGAAAGAAGGTGCCCATCTTGGTGATCCTCGGTCGATTTAAAAGCGCCTTAGGGCGGCGGCTCGTCCTATTTCGCGTTTCCTTGAAATATCGGTGCTCAGCCTCGCTCGGGCAATCCTAGCGGTTCCAAAGGGCCACGATCGTCCGACGAAACACTCGAACACGGAAAGGAAAACACGCGATACAAGGCAAGGCTCCCAGGGGAGATTGCAGCAAAGAAAGTGCGTATATCCAAAAAAACACAACAAAAGTTGGGCATGGGCGATTGGGATGTTCCTAAGCTACGCTTAGGAATCATCCCTAGCGGTGTCATCGTCGGAGCTATCGCTGCCTTCAGCGACGTCGCCCAACCCGGCCACCATCTTCGCCGCCGGTCGCACTCTGGCCCGCACTTGGTCGGCGTCCCCCTCGATCCCGGCCAGGCGCGATTGGATCGAAGGAGGCGTCGTGGTTGGCGCAGCAGGCCAGCACGTACTCCGTCGCAGCAGTGGAGGCTGCCCGCCCCTCCTCACGAGGCGCTCGCGCAAGCAGCGCTGAGGTAGGTCGCGAGGCGTCGGCCGCTGGGCGAAGCGGGCGTACCAGGGGTAGGCTCTAGAGGCTCCAGGCTCCTGCCCATACCCGAAGGCTGGGCGGACATGGAGAGGAGGCTCTACTGCGAATAGCGCTCCTCAGACATTGAGCCGAGGTCCGCCACAGCGGCCTCGACCGGGCCCGCTGCGGCAGCGCCTCCTCGCAGCCGCGCAGAAGCTCCTCCTTGAGGGCGGCAGCCCGGGCCCGCCCCGCCGCTACCTCCTTGCGCGCACGCGCCAGTTCCTCCTCGGCGGGTCGAGCGAGCTTGCTCGGCAAAGTACTTACGCCTCCGGCGGCGGCTGTTGCGGCTCGGGGCGCGGAAAGTTTCGGCCGCGTCGCCACGGCGTCATGTTGGCCGCGCGTGCCCTCGTCGTAGAGACCATGGCGTCTAGCTCTCCCGCCGAAGCAACCGATACCGGCGCAACTGGCGGTTCGCGAGAGCCCGGACCGGCGGCGCTGGGAAAATGACAAACAGCTCAACAAAAGCAACAGAAAGAGAGCTGAAGCCATCGCCCAGTTAAACAAAAGGGCTCACTCTACGCAGGGATCCCGGATGTGGAAGATCGACGAGGGCAATATGAGCCCTCCGCTTCTCGCACGCGTCAACGATCGAGCGGCGGTGCGGGGCCTCTTGGGGCCCGATCCTAGAGGATCCACCGCCGCCTCCCACTTGCCGGCCCGACGATCGTCGTCTCCTCTCGCCATCAACACTCGTGCTTCCTAAGCCCCTCCTTCCTTTTTCGCTAAAGGATAAAGGGTGAGTAGGAAGACGAAGAAAGCGACTGCGTGTGGCTACACCTCCTCCCGCCCCATACTTATAAGGACGGGGCGGAGCGGCCGAAGCGCAGCCTCCTCGAGCTGCGCACCGCGCGCATTAACTCCACGTCCCGCATGATGGGACGCGCCCTGTCCATGCCCCCACTCCGCATTTATTGCGACGTAACGGTTGGGGCGAAAGGATACTGCTTCGGCCGGGGAAACGCAGCGTGACTCTTCGATCTCGGCACCAAGACTGGTTGACTACGAAGGACGGTTTGGAATGGGTTGCGAAGCCGTCAAGATGGCAGAGGGCCCAAGGCTTCGGCTTTGATGCGAGGATGACCAAAAAGGCCTTGCCGCGCCGACCACCGCATACGGATGAAAGGTTAAGCTAATCTTTTCCCTAAACGGCTCCTTTTTTCTGCGTCCATCCTTTCGCTCCTCCAGGTTCGAGCGATGCGTGGCGCCCACATGTTTTGGTCTCCACGCACCGCTCGGGGGTTGCAAAGTTCGCACACTTTCACGGGTTGGGTAACCCGATCGACTACTTGTTTTCTCCCTAGCGGTAGCCCCTTTTTGACCCAAGCGCCACGGCGTACACCCCAGTGGCTATGGCCGCAAAGTAGTGCTTCGCGGTAAAAGGAAGTGCCCATGTGGTACGGCCCATAGCCAGTCGGGGACCCTCGTCTTTTCCTTCAAAGGTACCTATCGAAGCACGTGCCGACCGAACAAGCATCGACCGATCGCCCGCCGGTTAGACAGACGGCGCCTTTTGGTTCGAAGCGTCGCACATCCCGTCAAAAAAACATCGCGACACACCGCCGGTAAGATATGTCGCCCCCAGCCATTTCAATTCGTATTCAAAACTGGGCTAATGCAGGTACCGAAAGACCACTAGGCCATGGCGGCCTCAAAGTGGCGACAAGGCCTTAATGCCTAATCCATAAAACCTGACTGCGGGATCAAAGGGCAAAACCCACCGAGCGGGTCACCAGCCGACCCCAGCAAGCGAAGCGAGTGAGGGGCGAGTTCAGGGTGAACCCTCGGCGGGTCTCTAGTTGGGTCAGCGGACGACCCAATCACCTTAACTCGTGTCCGAGACCATACTTCAAACTCTCCCACGGAGCCCCGAAAGGCAGCGGCCATTGCGCCCGGAGTTCTGGCTGCTCGGGGTCCGGCACGGATTGAGTAAAGAAAGGTTTTTATGGGTGCGCCTCAGCAGGTCGGACGCCCGCGAGGATAGTCTGCTCGGAGATCCCTTACCGGGGGGATATCCAAGGCCCACTCGGATAACCCGTCTGTAGCTCCACGAGCACGGTGTTCGCCGGCGAGGCAAACAGCGTTGCTCACCCTCCAAGTCTCGCACTGCGGGACAGGCGTACGTGGGACCGACAGTGGCCTCTCCTCCCGCAGATCGCCTCGTCCGACGAGGACTCGGGAAGGATGCCCCTCGCCTAGCTACGACGTAAAAGTAGCACGACTAACTCGCCCAGCTATGGCGTAAAAATAGCACGACTAACTCGCCCAGCTACGGCGTAAAAATAGCACGACTAACTCGCCCAATTACGGCGTAAAAATAGCATGACTAACTTGCCCAGCTACGGCGTAAAAATAGCACGACTAACTCGCCCAGCTACGGCATAAAAATAGCACGACTAATTCGTCTAGCTACGACGTAAAACAAGCACTGGGAAACAGAACCTCTCGTGAAGGCATCTGGACCTCCCAGCCGACCGCGGCCGTGTCTAGCTACGACGTAAAACAATCACTCGGGAAACAGAACCTCTCGCGAAGGCATCTGGACCTCCCCGCCGACCGCGGCCGCGTCTAGCTACGACGTAAAACAACCACTCGGGAAACAGAGCCTCTCGCGAAGGCATCTGGACCTCCCCGCCGACCGCGGCCGCATCTAGCTACGACGTAAAACAAGCACTCGGGAAATAGAACCTCTCGCGAAGGCATCTGGACCTCCCCGCCGATCACGGCCGCGTCTAGCTACGACGTAAAACAAGCACTCGGGAAACAGAGCCTCTCGCGAAGGCATCTGGACCTCCTTGCCAGCCACGGCCGCATCTAGCTATGACGCTAAAAGAGCGTCCGAGAAACAGAACTCTGTGCAAAGGTGTCAGAAAATCCGCTTCGACCAGCACGGCGTCTAATCAAGGCCCTCCGACCAAATCGATTGGACGCGGTAACCCCCCGACAAGTTTTCTGAAACCGCTCGAGGGCTCGAAATTACACCCACACGGGTCTTCACAGACACCGGGTAACCGCCACTCAAGTCGGTCCGACCCCGTCCCCCCGGGCAGCCTCTTGGTCCGCTTGGAAGTCCAGGGCCGATCGACTCCAATCGCTTCGCTCAGTGGGATCCCTTGCCGATCGGCATAAACCCCCGACCAGTTTTTCAAAAACCGCTCGGGGCTACACTGCCGGTCGCTCGCATGTGCCTACGACATAACCCGATCGACCAGGAGCGATCGGGTTTGAAGCCACACCCGGGAATACCCACCGCCTCGTCACGCCACGCCACGCTGATCGGAAGCATCGTGCCGGCAAAGGGATTTAAGGGCCGTCGAGAGCTCCTCAGCGTGCGGACGGCCGGGCTCTTGCGGATACTCTTATTAGGGGTACCTCACAGCAGGACATACATCTACGTAAAAGTCAAAAGCAGATATCATAAAGGCCCATGCCGGAATAGAGCGCCAGTTGGGCCGTCCCGGGCCGCGCCTCGATCCTCGACGGACCTCGAAGGAACCCCGCTCGCGGTCAGACTTGCCGGGAAAACCACGACCATGACCCAAATCCGGCGTCCTCGCACTCTCCGACCAAGACCCAAACCCGGCGCCCCTGCGCAGGCTCTGGCCCAGGGGGCTCGACCGGGGGCCCGGCAAGTTCCCACTCCGCAACCTTCGCCACGTCAACAGCCTATGCCGAGCTAGTCACCAGCCTCACGGACACCACGGCTGCGATGGGGCGGGTGGCTCCTTCCCAAGGCGACTAGGGGGCGGCCTCGGCCGAAAGCACCCGTCCCCTCAAGTCATCAATATCTGACGGATGTACCAAAGGCAGGCGCACACCTTCCCAACAAGGCGCTGTCCGTTATGTCTGCTAACACAGCGTGGAATAAATAGGAAACTGTCAGTCATCAGGATCGAAGGCTAGAACCCCCAGGCGTAGCGTAGCGGCATAGCATACCCCTGCCTTTTTTCTCAAGTTCCCGTGTAACCTGTCCCCTCCGTCTATATAAAGGGAGGCAGGGCCCTCAGGGAAGGGCACCCCGGCACCTATACGCACGTACGCTCACTCGCATCCCCACGGAGCACGCGTTGAGCCTCCGACCCGGCTCAGCATCCAGTCAAGACAAGTCCATCCGACCCCTCCTTTGGATAGAGGCTAAGGGTCTGTCCTTAGTCTCCGCTTGTAACCTCGGCCAAACTTTTGGCGCCCGGGATAATACAAACCACCGCCACAAACTGGACGTAGGGATGTTCGGCCCGAACCAGTATACACCTGGGACTTCCTAAGTCTAACCATTCGAGGACAGGGGACGCGCGATTCCCCCAAACTTACAAATTTACTCGTTAGTTATACGAAAACCGACAGTATCCCTCAACCAAGGGTGCGCATCGATCGCACCCAAGCTTACAGCCGCCCAAGTGGGAAGCGCTCTGGCCAGGAGGGTCAGAGTAAAGGAAAGGGCGTGCAAGAAGAAGGTCCCAGCTCTGCGAGGAGCCGTGAGGACCTGAGAGTCCATCTGGAGAATTGTCGCGCTCGCGACAGACGGATGGCCCCTAGGGGTGAGAGTTCCTCTCGTGACTCTCACCTTCAGAGCAAGGAGGAAGTCCGCTCCTCCGACTCTTTGGGGAGTCACGATCCGCACTCCCCGGCATGGTCTTCGGGTCGGGGTTCAGGTGGACAGTAGGATTCCCGCTATGGCGTCAGATGCTAGGCGTTTTCCCGATGGCTGCGCCATGTGGCGTGGCCAGAGAGGTTTCGCCCGGCCTCCATCGAGAAGTACGACGGCACCACTAACCCAAAGGAGTTCTTGCAGATCTACACCACGGTGGTGTGTGCCACTGGCGGGTCTGAGAAGGCCATGGCCAACTACTTTCCAACAGCCTTGACGGGGTCCGCTCGGTCCTGGCTGTTGAACCTCCCGCGAGGATCAGTGCGCTCGTGGGAGGTGTTGTGCGGCCTCTTTGTTGCCAACTTCCAAGACTCCTTCGCATAGCCGGGCGTGGAGGATGATCTCCATGCCCTCGAGCAGGAAAAAGGGGAGTCGTTGCATGACTTCATTCAGTGATTCTACCACTGTCGCAACATGATCCCCTGGATTTCGGAGCAGTCGGTCGTCATCGCCTTTCGAAGAGGCGTTCGCAACCGCAAGATGCGGGAAAAGATGGCGACCCGCGACATCGCCACCACCTCCGAGCTCTTCTCCCTGGCGCACAAGTGCGCGCGGGCGGCAGAAGCTTGGGGGTCGGTGTCTGGCGCCACGCGAGGACGCGGCGGGGATGAAGCTGGAATCTCGAGGGGCTCCGGCCTTGTGAGCAAGAAGCGGCGCGAAGGCGAGGCTACGAGACCAGCGGGTCTTGCGGCTAAGCCGAGCATGAAGATGCCCCGCCATGGCGCGCGCCGCCCGTGACCGGCGGGATGACCGCTGTGACTAGCAGGATGACCATTGAGGCTGGCGTGGCGACCACCGCGGTCGGAGGAACGACTACCGCGAGGAGAAGGAGGGCGAGCCTTTCTATCTGATCCACAGGACCAACACCCACGGCCTGGACAGTTGCCAGGTTGTGAGCAAGATGGTCGAGCAGCGGCTCAAGGAGCGCCGCCCTCACGACGACGACCAAGACAAAGACCCTGTCTCGCTGGCCTTCCAGCAGGCGGATTGCACTGTGGCGTAAATTCATGGTGGCTCGTCCACCTACCCCTCCAATGCATCCTACAAGCGACTGAGGAGGGAAGTCTGCACCACGATGTCGAGTTTAGGGGCGTGTCGGATGCTAAAGTGGTCGGAGGAGCCGATCATCTTCAGTCGGGCCGACCACCCTGAGAGCACCGCTGGCATAGGTCACCTTTCGGTCATGGTTTTCCTCATGATCTGGAACATGAAGCTCGGGCCAGTGCTGATGGACGGAGGGAGCTCCATCAACCTCCTGTCCTTCAAGGCATTCCGAGCGCTCCAGGTGTCGAACCAGGAGCTACGCCCCGCCTTGACCTTCTACGGCGTAGCCCCAGGCCCCCAGGGGCTGGCTTGGTCCCCCTGGGCCAGGTGGGCCTCCCCGTCACCTTCGGGGAGGAAAGCAACTACTGTACGGAGATGGTCGACTTCGAAGTCGCCGACTTCGACCTCCCGTACAATGCGATACTTGGCTGACCGGCGTTGGCCAAGTTCATGGCGGCAACCCACTATGGATACCTGGTGGTGAAGATATCAGGGCCTGGTGGCCCCATAATTATTCGGGTGGACAGGTCAGAGGCTTTGCGCTGCCACAAGCATACGCTGGACATGGCCGGTGCCACCTGCGTGAAGACGACTAATGCGGCCTTTCCGGGAGCCCCTCAGGCGCAGACCCGTGCCTCGCCTGGCTCTACCGGCGAGGTAAAGATGGTCTCCCTGAGTGAGGGCAAGCCCGGGAAGCCTGTCTTCATTGGCGCCAGCCTCAGCGCCAAATAGGAAGACACGCTCATCACCTTCCTCCGGTCTAATTCCGATGTGTTAGCCTGGCAACCGTCGATATGATTGGGGTCCCTAGGGAGGTGATCGAGCACCGACTGGCTACGCTCCCTAAGGTGCGCCCGTTCCGCCAAAAGGTCCGGCGCCAAGCACCAGAGCGGCAAGACGCCATTCGGGAGGAGGTGCGCGACCGAGTAGCCTTGCAAGCTGCCCGGTACTAGCAAAGTCTCAGGCGGTACCATGCCACCCGGGTCTGCGAGAGAACATTGGTAGTTGGCGACCTGGTCTTGCAAAGAATCCAGATGCATGCCGGGCTCCACAAACTGTCTCCCTGATGGGAGGGCCCCTTTAAGGTGGTCTTAGTATCTCGACCCGGGACGGTTCGGTTGGCCACTGAGGACGATCAAGAGCTGGCCAACTCCTTCAATGTGGAGTTGTTGCGAAAATTTTACCCCTAAAAACTGTAAGTACCCGGTAGTTCTCCCTGATCGGTTGTGTGGGTGAGTTTTCCCTCGGCTGATCGGTGGCTACTGGCGGTTAGCAAAGTTGTTTGCCTTAAAGGCTTCTGCTTTATTCTCCTTGCTTGTCCCCTGGTGGATAGCCTTTTGCGAGGGTGTCATGGCTTCTGGCGGTTTGGCCACTCCTTGTCGATCTGCGGTAAACACCCGGCATTTGTGTCGTGCGAGGACGGGCGACCAGGAGCGTGAGTGTGGTACGGTGGCTCAAACGCGGCTCGTACACCTCGGGTTGGCTCCGTGAAGCACCGCTGGCTGTCACTGCGAGCACCGCAAGCCCGATACCATTCTTGGGAACCTGCTACCTTGCCACGCAACGCCGCGGGCTGGTTCCGAATCACAAGGATCTAAGTGCTAAAGAAAGAGACCATGACATACCCGCGCAATAACTTGTGTTCTCCAGCATATTTTCTGCATGCTTTGCATAATGCCTACTTGTGCTTTCAGTAGCTACGTGCAATCGCAGATGAAGTGCTGGAGCACTGACCTAATCCAAACATCCAAGATGGCCCCGTGGTGGCCTGGCGGGCAGGTGGGCGATCACGCCATGCCGCCCGAGGCGGCGGAGTGGCGACCACGCCTTGCGCGCCGGTGTCGCTCCCGCAACCAGCACAGGGGTTGGTCGCCCAGCGGCCTATGACCAAGATAAGTTGCTTGTCTTGGCATTATCGACTTATCTTTCGCGCCTGCACCCTGTTGGGTTCAATTAAGCGTGGCTGTCACTGGCCCTGCTGCCTCGATGGCTCTTCGTCGATAAAAGGAAATGCCCAGCGTTTGCGTCGCAGGGACGGGTGACCTAGAGTGCGAGTGTGGCACGGTGACTCAAACATGGCTCACACACCTCGGGTTGGCTCTGCGAAGCACCACTGGCTGTCACCGCGAGCGCCGCAAGCCCGATACCGCTCCTGGGAGCTTGCTGCCTTGTTGCGCAACGCTGCGGTCAGATTTCAAGAGATCACAAAGATATAAGTTCCAAAAGGGCCGGAGCCAGTGACAACCTTGCGCAAAGACTTAAGCCTTTGCTTGTCTACTTCCTGCATGTTTTGCGTAATCTTCGTTCGCGTTATTGCAATCACTAAAAAATGCCTAAGTATCGACCTAACTTGAGTGTTTAGGTTTGCATCATGGCAAGACTGGGGGCTGATCGCCCAATGGTTGAGTTGAGCAAACGCAATCATAAAGGTGAACAGACAAACATACATAGGTAAAACCAGAAAATGCCAACTTCATTACAATTGCTAAGATTGTTTTGGCATATAGGAAAGCAGGAACAAAAAATGAAGAAAACAAAAGAAGCGGCCCGGGCAATCAGTCGTCGTTGGCGACTTGGATGTGCCCATCGTCCTCCTCGACCTCGGCTCGCGCCACCGCGTCGAGTGCGGGCCCTCCACGCCATCATGCCGGCGGCGTGCTCGCCACCTGCGTGTGCAGCGGCGCTGCGCTGGGCCTCGTCTTCCTCAATGCCGTCCACGACGGTCATTGGGTTGAAGACGGCGTCACGGTTGGCGTAGCATGCTAGCACGAAGGTCGCAGTGGCCATGGCAACCTGCCGCCCTCCCCGGACGGAGCGGGCAGCCATGGCGGCTAGTAGGCGGGAGAGCGCCGTGGCAGCCCAAGTGACGCAGTGGGCGTACTGCATCGCCGTGGGCTCGAGCGGCTCCCGAAGATCCACGCCCAGCGGCTCCAAAGCCCGTGCCATGCGCCGGTAAGATGACCGGAGCATGACCGTGAGGTTGTGCAGCGCACGGCGCTGCTCCTCCGCTGCCTGCCTTTGCGCTGCCTCTGCCTCCTGCGCCCAGACGATCAAGGTAGCCCCGGTGGCCCTCTCTTGGGCCAGCAGCGCCTCCTTCCTCTCTAGCTCCCAGCAGCGCCAACTAACTGCGATGGTGGGCTTCCTGTTGGGTGGCGACATCGGCATAGCGCCAGAGCCGCTAGGTCGCCCTTGAGCGCAGTCCTCGGCTGCGTCTGTGGTAGCTTGCGGATGTTCGCTGTGGTAGGGCACCTGACGAGCCGCCCTCGGGGCGACTTGAAGTGAAGGAGTCACCGGACCCTAAGCCGGTCGGGCGAACACTAGCGGTTGGAGTCGGCGCTACCGAGGAAGTGGTGTAAGTCGGTGCCGATGAAGACGGTGCCACAGGAGTCGGCGTCAGTGCAGCCGGCGCTGGAGGAGGGGCGATGGGCGTCGCCGCCCCAGATGAAGATGCCACCGCTCTGGGCGCGCTTGGCAAAGCGGCGGAGTCGGTGGCAGCAGGAGTTTGGCCCTCGACACGGGCCCGCTTGGGGTCCGTGTCCGGGGCATCCGGAGCGATTGGCCATTTGCCTACGCTCCGATCGGCGGCCCGAGGCTGGTCCCTAATCACCAAGGGGCCGCGGGCCGGCACCACGGCAGGACCGGTGGAGTCCATCGCCGGGAACGATTGGATGATCCAAAGGCGCTCTGCAAACTCCAGATCGCAGAGCGGTCGGGCCTCAGCCGGAAAGTTCAGGCCGTTCGGCACCGGCGAGAGTAGCTCGGATAGCCATCTGGAGATGGCAGGGCCATCCAGATTTCCCCCGCCTGGCGCAAAAAGAAGACAAGAATATTAGTTGATGGTGACCGCGAAGAGGAATATGCATTTGAAAGAAGGGCAATAGGACTTACGGCCTGGGTACATGCGCGTCATGTCGTCGTCCCCTGTATACTGCCATGCAGGGCGGGCATGACGATGAAGGGGGCTGATCCTCCGAGCCACGAAGTCCCGGACCACCAGCGCTCCAATCAGGCCGGCGTCCCGCAACCAGTCGATGTAGGCCGCCATTGCCAGAAGCTATGCCGTCTCCACGACAGGCAAGCTCCAGCTTTCGTGGACTTCCGCCCGTGCGTAGGGCACCCCAAGGAGGTCGACCCCGCTGTCGTCATCGGTGTAGAGCAAGTCGCCCCGCCAAGACTTCCAGTTGGATCTTGGCTGGAAGGGAATGTAGCGAGGGGCCGACCCATCGTGGAGACGGAAGTGGCAGCTCCCTACGATTCCAGTGTCAAGGGAGCTGTGGCAGATGAAGAAGTAGCGGAAGAGAGGAAGATTGGGCATCACCCCTACGAACATCTCGCAGAGGTAGGCAAAGATGGAGAGAAGGACGATGGAGTTGGGGGAGAGATGAAGATGATGGACCTCGTAGAAGTGAAGGACGGTGAGGAAGAACTCCGAGAATGGCGGCACTAGACCAGCCAAAAGCCCCCAAGCGAAGATGATGATCTCCCCTGGTTCGCAGCCTGGCACGAGGGTTCCCGGGCGAAGGTGGAGGGAGCTCTCGGGTGCCATCTTGGCAAGCAGATCCACCCTACCCTGGCCAACGGTGGAAGGAAGCAGAGGGGGTTGCGCCATTGATGCAGAAGCGAGATTTCTTGAACAAGGAAGACGGAAGGGCAAGAAGCAAAGTGTGCAAAGATCAGAAGGTGTGAACTGCTGGTTGGGGGTGCACATATATATAGGCCCCCCACGTAGGCGGTTCGCGAACAGGCAAAAGGACGCGACGTTTCGGGTCCTAAGAAAAATCGGCGGAAGTGGGGAGGACCGAGACGGTTGTGTGCTCAGAAGTGGTGGGCCCATCCAGGAACGCACCAACATTAAATGAGGTCAAAAAAGAAACTGACGCGCGCTCTAGGACGGACTCGGGGGCTACTGTCGGTGTACTTTGCCAATCATCTAATTGGTTGCTTAGATTTATCTTTATCAATTATCCAATCTTCTAAAACAACTATTTAGATTATTTTTCTTGTCAATTACAGAATCAAATCGGCTGGTATTTCTTGAACCTTTTGAACCCGGAGTTCGCATTATCGAAACCAATTGGCTCTTTTTTTATAACAACACATACATAATTGTAAGTATTAGTGTAATTGCTCATCAGAATGGACGCCATGTATCTCTACTAATATAAATTTGCAATTGGTGGCAGCGGTCCGTTCTTATCTCTAATAATGACAGATCATTATAGCTAATTATTTTTTTCCTAATTTACAGCCAGCCACATCTCTCTAAATATGGCTGACTATTATAGCAAAATCCCTGATTATTGCTGGTAATTAATAGTCGGACAATCATTACTTTTGTACTCTATATATGCTGTACAGTTTTCACAGAATCAATCAAAAGAATTTATTTAAGATCTCCCATATCGTCTTGCTTGGCCAAATGAATTTAATGACCCGATCAATAAGTGACGAACCGATGTACATGGCGAGGCGCAGGAGGCCAACACCGCGATCATAATGTAATGACAGAGCCGCGATGCCCACGAATGCCGTGACCTAAGCGTCGGCGGTTGGGCGTGAACAAAGCGTCTGGCAGCTCAGTAGCGGTTGCTCGGCGACACCGGTAGGAAGTCGTTGGCGGTGAGAGAGTCGTTGGCATACCGTTTGGAAATAAACGGGTTGATCCAGCTGAACGTCGCGAGAGAGAAGAACGACGCAGTGGCGCACGGCGTGGCAGGCGCCTCGGCGCTGGTGTTTTCTAGTTCACCTTCGTGGGCTCCGGTGTCATAGTCGGTGAAGCCAGTGATGGCTAGGTACACTAGAGGCATAGAGACGAGTAGGCCGGCAAAGATGAGAGGGTCATCTGGGAAGAGTAGCAAACCGTCGGCGTATGACGGACCACCGAAGCGGAGAAAAGCCTTGACGCCGAGGCGGTGGCGATCGAAGACCCGGAGGTTCAAAGGTGGGTGGTGGCGGTGGCCCCTTTCTCGAGGCGTGACCACACGGCTATGGCGTGTCTTGACAAGTAAGGCGGCGAAGGAGGACTCCACAGCGCGCCATAGCGTGCTCGGCAGGAGGAAGAACACGAGCGCGAGGAAGACGGCGGACTCCGTGGCGAAGACGGCAGACGCCCCGAGCGCGACCGCGTAGCGGCCAATGATCCGGAATGGCGGTGGCTTCGGCAGCAACGCCTCGTGCTCGGAGGAAGCCCCCGTGTTGCTCCTGCGAAGGCTGTGTATGACGAGGACGAGTGAGGTGACGAGAAAGACGAGGTCAACGACGCCGAGGAGCGCACGCTGCGGGCATGGTGAGAGGAAGAGGAATACGAGTTGATAATATAAATTGCAAAAAGGGATAAAAATGATTGATTTTTGAGATTGGTAATATATATTGCTACGTACAATATATTTGGTTTTAATTCAAACCGGAGAAGAAATCATAAAAACTTTTGTAATCGGGAGAAATAGATGTTTGATCTTATAGCACAATTTTTTTTTATTGCTTAACCTTTATATTTCATTATTAATTTTATTTTTCATAGCAACGTACGAACATTCATCTAGTAACAAACAGATGCATAACGTTGCAAAACCAAGTACGAACAGTTGCCGTCATTTTCGTCAACGTTTTCAGGAAAAAAAAAAAGCAACGCTTGTGGTGTTGTCCTACTCGTGGCCACCTGCACTCCACACTTCCACAGGCTATGAGCAAAGCACCTGTCGGCGTTTTTGGTTGCAAGAGGCCACAAGCAAATAGGGAATGACAGGCTTAGAAGTTCATTGCCATCCGCCGCGGTCGTTAGTCGCTCGCAACACGCAAGACAAGTATGCTTGTACCAATTGGACTCGCCCTCGGTTGGTTTGTTCGCTTTATTCGTGGTGCCAGCGTTGAGTTGAGGCTATACATTGTGTCGTGCAATCCATCGGTACAGGGAACACTTTTGACCAAGACAAAAGAAAGAGAGAAAATGGAAATAATAAAAGAACATGACTGATGATAAAAAGCAGTCCTGGACTCCTGGTAGATCTGCAACCACATGTTCGTACGTTCATTGTACAATCGGGCAGATCTTTTTCCTAATCTAGGATAAACTGCTTGGGACGAAGAGATCTTTTTTTTCTTTTTCTCTCTTCGTATGTGTCCAGCGGAGAAACGAGGCGCGCCAAACCGCATAGTGCCGTGAAGGCCGCAAAGGGTTGCCTACAAAACACTTGTTGCTGGTGCAAGTTTTTGCAGACTAACCGTGGACAGGCCCACTTATGGTACGTTTGGTTGGACAGACCCACTTGTTGAGGGTGAATTGAACCGTTCCGTACAGTATTTGGTTCTATTTTTGCGTTTGGTTGGTTGAACGGAACCATTTGATACAGAATGAGATGGTACAGATTGTTGGAATATTCTAAAAAGATGCTGCACCATCCCGTACGGGAAATTTGGCCGAACCAATCGGTCCAGGACAAGATCGTTCACTTAGGGTGCGTTTGGTTGGGTATACGAGAATGAATGGGATAGGATGGTACATGATGGATGGAATGATCCTGGATGGGATGGTACAACGAATGTGTTTGGTTGTCTGAATGGAATGATACAAGATTTTGTTTGGTTACTTGGATGAAATGATACAAGATGGTACAAGATGATGTTTGGTTGAAGAGATATGATTGGATTGAGGGATGAGATTAGTTTGAGGGATGGTGAGAGTGAACGATCCTGTCCTGAACCGATTGGTTCAACCAAATTTCCCGTACGGGATGGTACAGCATCTCTTTGGAATATTCTAGGAATCTGTACCATCTCATTCTGTACCAAATGGTTCCGTTCAGCCAACCAAACACAAAGACTGAACCAAATCATGTACAGAATGGTTCGGTTCACCTTCGTACACCCAACCAAACGCACACCATCCCTCGATCCAATCTTATCCCTTCAACCAAACATCATCCCGTACCATCCTATATCATTTCATCCAAGCAACCAAACAAAATCTTGTATCATTCCATTCAAACAACCAAACACCTTCCCTGTACCATCTCATCCAGAATCATCCCATCTATCATGTACCATCCTATCCCATTTATCCTCGTACACCTAACCAAACGCACCCTTACATCTCGATGTAAAGTATTGTGGATGCAATCGGAGTGGATATGAATAGATATTGCTCGTTCCGTATTTTATTTTGAATTTTTTCTTGGAGTTATAGTCAGAAACGGATAATATCAAAAACCTATTTCTCTCTTTCGTATTTGCTCTACGAGTCAAGGCATGAATCCAAGAAATTGGTCCACTAGTATCACCACATGCATGTAATCTCACATGGGCAATTAGGGTCACCTTCTGTGAAACGCCCCAAAATTTCAAAGCTTTTGCTTTATTTATTTATTTGAGTTTTATTCGAATTTTCCCGATTTCATTTGAATTATTTTTGAATTGTTTTGCTTTTCTTTCCCTTTCGGGAAATTTCCCCTTTTTGGCCCCCTTCCCCATTCGGAAACCCCACCCTTTTTGCCTATGGCCCAACTCTTCCCCGACCCGTTTTGTTTTCCTTGGCCTGTTCCTTTTTCCCCTCCGGCCCGAATCCTTCTGCGCGGCCCAGCTCTTTCCTCAGCCCGTTTTTCTTCGGCCGGCCTTTTTCTTTTTCTCCCCGCGCACCGACTCCCTCGCCTAGTCCAACCTCCGCTCGGCCTTTCCCCGGCCCGCGCCCTCGCGCTCACTGCCAGCGGGACCCGCCGTCAGCCTGTTCTTCCCTAGCGCCTTCTTCTTCCTCTAGCGCCTCCCTTTGCCCGGTCCCTCGCCATTCCAACGCACCGCCCGGTCCAAGCTTTGCCTCGCACACACGAATCCTGCGTCGCCCAGTCTCGTCGCCTCCGCGCCAGCTTTTCTCCTTTCCACCCGGTCCCTTCTCTTCCCCGGCGCCAAATTTTTCCACGGCCGTGCGCCCATCACCTCCGGCCGTGCGACTGCCTCGACCCATCTCATCGCCCACCTGCTCCCCGCGATGCCCGCGCATGCGCCGTCCCCTCCGCTCCAGCTCACCCGTGACGATCGCCGTCCTTCCGTTGAAATTTCGCCGCCGTCTCTCCTCTCCGACCGCCCCTCTCTCCTCCGCTCCCCGGCTATAAATAGCCTCGCCCTCACCCCATTTTCACTCGCCCCGCACCGCAAAGCCTCCCTCACTCTTCCCCGCTAGCCCATTCTTCCTCCGGTGCTCTCCCCGCGCCGCGCCGAGCTCGCCTTCCTCGACTCCGGCTTTCTTCCGCCGCCCCGCCGCTCCACTCTCCCTCCCGGCCACTCTCGCCCACCGCCGAGTTCGCCGCGAGCTCCTCATTCTCCTCCGCCACCCCATCTCCCCTCCCACGCCTCCGTTCGCCGTATCGCCCTTCGTCTCCCTCAACTCCGGCGCCAAAATACTCTCTCGTGTGCCACCGTCATCCCCTGTCGTTGCCATGTGGTCCCCAGCCGCTAGTATTTCCCTCAGGTGTCATTTTGCAGTGGGCAGCACGCGTCGGCGGCCTCCTCCTGCCTCATTGCCAACCACTTGTCAGCGCCCGCTCTCTGCGGCTGGGCCAACCGCCCGACAATGGTGCTCGCTCGGGCCCATGGCGTCGTCAGCTGTCGCTCCCTCACCTAGGCCATGTGGTAGTGGGCATCTTGGCCTTTCGTGCGCTCGTGAAAGCCAGCGTAAAAGACACGATGGCGGGCCAAATAGCTCTTGTCTTGGCCCGAGCCAAAATCCCCTCTCAATTTTATTTCTTTTTTGGATTTTTATTTTATTTTAAATCCGAAAAATTCGAATAAATCTCAGAAAATTCCACAAAAATCCCCAAAATTCTCAAAAATTCCCAAAAATCCAAAAATAACCAAAATACACATTCTTGACTAGTTCGCGCCGCTAAGTCCAAAAATAATCTCCATTTTGCCATATCAATTCCAGAAAATTCCAAAAATACCCCTGAGACCTATTCCGGCCATTTTCTACCTCGTTCCTTTTTCAATTTTTATTTTCTTTTGTTGTTTTATTCGTTTATTTATTGGGTTTGCTTTTTCGCGCTAGATCCGTCTTTGGAGCAACACTCGGAGCGGAACCAGGAGCCAGACCAGTCATTGGAGCTGTACTAGGAGCCGGAGTAGTTCAAGTCCAGACTCGACGTCGACTACGTCTCGCTAGGCGAACCATCGACTCCGCAAGACAAGCCACACTCCTTGAACATGTTGAATCCCATATTACGTGCAATATTATTGTATATACATTTAGTTATTGCATTTGCTTGTAAATAGAGTAGAAATTAAAAATGAGCTAATTTAGAATGATTTGATTAGTTAAATCCCACCCCCTTGTTAAAACCCTATTGATTACGCCATAACCATTTGTCAACTCTAGATTATCATGAAATGAACCACGTAGGATAGTTAAAACTATAATCTTTACTTTGATTTAATTACTCAAAAACCCCGAATGTCGATTTGAGGCTTATTTTAAAACTGCTACAGTTGGGGGATCACCTGGGGGGACCACGGAAGGTGGTTGCGGTCCAGCCCCCAATTGATGGCCAGGCCCAGCGTAATGTGTGTTGGGTACAGTGGTACCAGTGTTGTTTTGTGTGATGGGCTGGCCTTCGGCATTTAAGGATCAACCCCTTGAGCAAAGTAAATAACTTAGTCATCTCTCAACCACAAGTTGGGCCGGTCAGCTCTGTTGGCCTGATCCAACGTCTGCATATATTGTTTTCCCTTGGAATACCTCTGGTGGTATCGCGTGGGTTGGGGTGGAACGGAATGGTGCGGCCATTGCGGTTCTCATAACGGTAGCATTCCTCGGTTGGCGATTCGCGCGCCGCGTTGGCCGTGGGCATCTGGGGTGCGGGATTTGCCTTCTTCTTGGGTAGGAGCTAAAGGGAAATTCAATGAAAGGTTATGTTAATCTCGGTTGGGCCACACGCATAAAGTTGCGTATTGATCGGTGGCATCAATGGCGTTGATTATCTTGTGGGTAAAGTTGAGTAGCTCTCTGAGTGAACTAAATAGTATTGAATCTGTTGTGCTTCAGGTTAATGAAGTGGGTTAATTTCGGTGATTCGATGGCGGGCTTGAGTAGTTTTAATAATAAATTGACCGTAATCAGGAGTTTGTTAATAACTTTATGGTATGGATGATGTGGATTATGTTTTATTGGTTTGTGTTTCAAATGTAATATGCTTAAGGACTAAATATCAGTACATGCATCCACCAAATACTAAACTAGTGTCAATACCTTGAAATTCCTTGCATATAATATTCAGAAATTCCGTGTGGTTTGTTGAGTACGGTTGTGTACTCACCCTTGCTCCTAAAACCCTCTTTTAGAATTTCATGAAGACAATGGTTTTCAGAAGAGCGTAGATGGCGACGATATTTGGTTTTAAAGGCTTTGGTCTATCTGCTCGAGCCTTTCCTATGGATCTTTTGTAATGTATTCGGTGCTAATCGCACCTCTTGTAAAACTCTGGCCGTTAGGCCCATAATTTATCTATAAAATGTTCGTTTTTGCTATTTCAGCAGGCAATGTACACTTAGTTACTTGCAGCCGAATTCCTGAGTGGCTATAAAGGTATTTATACGCACTCTCTGAGAAGAGCGGTCCGTCACATTCTGCATGTATAGATTGATACCTTCGATTATACTGAGATCTTTGGGGCCACAAACCCCGATGGACAGAAATCATCTGCTCTTATTCTGCATTTCTTTTCTTGAGGTCGAAGTTATACACGGACAATGATAGATATCTATTACTTGTACCGTATTCGCTCCGCAAACATTTGGTCGGACGGAAACTTAATTTCTCTCCATTTGCACCACTAGGTTTGACCGATGCCGCAGTTGAATCTGAGGCACGGTACAACCAAGATGCACGTTCAACAAGGTCCATCGGGAGGCTCTACAGCGACGGGTTGACGACGGAGAGCAAGGCAGAGGAAATAAAGCGGATGCCCTCGACAAAACTAGCCCAATTAGGGGTGAAAACGGTATGGTAATTTCCGAAATTTCGAAAACTGTTTTTAAAATTTTTCAACCGGACGTGTCGGTATCGGTAATTTTCGGAATCGGAATCGGTAATTTTTGTCGGAAACGATAACGGTAACGGTTTTGATCGGTTCCGACCGTTTTCTTCGGTATCCGGAAAAAATCAGTAAATTCCGTCGGTAATTACCGGAATTATTCCAGCCCACAAATCACACTCCTTCGGTCACTAAAACGCCCATAACTTTTTACTCCGAACTCCGATTTAGGTGATTTTGGACTCTATCTGAAAGCTTATCACGAGGGCTACAATCTCCACCCATTTTCATGATTTAACCAATCATATATATTTTTAAATATCATAAAAACAAAACTCTAATGTAGTCATTCAAGTCTAAAATTTGATGTGTGTTCATTATAAATTTGTGAATATTTATTAATTACTAATTTCTCGTGGATGTACTATTTGTGTGAATTTTTGAAGTCAATTGGTGGTACATGTCCTTACGGCGTTACCGATATATATTTTGTATCGAATTTTCGTTTCCGATATTTTGAATTACGATGCCGTTTCGTTTCCGTAGTTATCGATTCCGATATCGTTTCCGAGAAAAAATATGAAAACAAAAATGGTTTTAGTGTTTTCCGACCGTTTCCGACCGTTTTCACCCCTAAGCCCAATATTGGATGTATTTCGATGTCCGTGGAAATCAGATATTTTTCGGGTACATTTACATGCATGTGGATCTTTATTGTCTTTCTTTAGCAAATTATCTTTTATTTTTGTATATAGTTGAATTTATGGGCCTGATTTTCCATGCTTGAACTTGCTATTATCACGTCGCGGTGCTGTAGGCTGTCATTTTGTAAATGAGTAGATAAACATATTTAAAATTGTTTTGTAACGATTAGATAAACATATTTAAAATTGTCCTTCTCTGCTATGTCCTCTAATTGCAGGTCAAAAATCGTCCAGTATCCTAGTGCGTCATGCAATGATAGAAATCAACAGCATGTTGGTATAAAAAACAGTAATTACCTAACACACGTAGCTGTTGAGACCGGAAATTTGTTCCGCCAGACCTAGAGATGGGACCCTTAAGTCAGATACGACGGTTGGGTGATCTTAGTATCTAGATAGGACGTCCCATGTTAGTAGCTTAATTAATTACTCCATCCGATCATAAATAATATTATTTTGAACATCAATACGACCCTCTAAAACACAGCTTTGTCCACTAATTTCTATTGTATATTTATAAAACATGATAAAATTATAATATTATTTATTGAGACAAATCTACATATATGACTTTCAGGTATCCAATTTAAATATTTAAAAATATATTGACAGTTAAAGTTTTGGAAGTTTGACTGTATCTATATCTAAAACGACAATGATTTATGACTAAAAGGAGTAGTCTGACTGCATGTATTTCCTTCTTCCTCTTTGATGAAGTACCTTTCGATGGACCGATCTTTGGCCTCTTTCTTCTTCCTCTTTTCATGATGTACCTTTCGATGAACCGATCTTCTACCTCTTTTGTTGATGTACCTGATCTTCTACCTCTTTCTTCTTCCACTTTTGATGAACAGTTACATCTCTTTCTTTTTTGAATTATATGTATTTCCTTCTTTCCGTTTTCCTTGTCCCCTCTTCTATCGTCCACCCGTTCCGTTGTGTTTATCCTTCTTTTCCTTTTACCTTTCCCCTCTTCTTTCGTCCACCCGTTCCGTTACTCACTGGACGGCGTTAGTGACCTGCACACATGTGGCGCATTCCCATAGCCCCATTGGCTCCGAAGACGGCGCACTCCGTTAGTTCTTTGTCCTATAAATAATCCTCGCCGTGCCCGCGCACCGGCTTGTCCAGTTCTCGCCACCGCGCACTACTCCTCTTCTCCTTCAGCGTCCGTCTCGCCTCCGCTTTGGCCTTTGCCACTACCGGTTAACTCAGGCAATGTATCATACCGATTTTTTTTTATCACTTGTAGTTAGTTTCCTTAATTTCTTTCATCGTGAAGTTACTTACTTTCATCGCGAGCTCGATATATCTTGTCACCGAGATTCCTAGATTATTTTCCGCTGCTGTCATGTCCTCCTTTCTCAGTTCTTGCCAACATGTGCATCTCTCCACTTTGGATCAGGATCTCTAGAGTTTTTTGGTCTACCCTGGTGGTTCCATTAATTTACAGCTAAACATCTTGCTACTACCCCCATTAACAGGGGCTGGCACTAGGCGGCGCCGATGATCAGCTCCCACGGCAGGAGGGTGGTGGCCACCGGGTTCACCATCCTTGTACTTGCTGTCAGCGTGGGCATCAGCTTCGGCGGCTATGGCCTACTCCTGGGCCTCCTGGGGGTCCTCGCCGGCGCCAACCTCATATCCAACGGCGTCAATATGACCGACCAAGATCAGGCAGCCTTCAGCGTCCTCTTCGCTTCGATCACGGCATACGTGCGGCGCAACCTGGCCGTCGTAGGACTCCTCGCAGCTTCATCTTTCGTCAAGGCGATCGTCGCTGGCGACCCCGGTCCGGTGCTCTGCTTCGCCGTTTTCACGCTGCTCCTGCTGGGGATCTCCCTCGTCACACTCGGAGTTCTTGGACGAATTGGCGTGTGAATGGATATACTTCAAGGGACCGAGATGGAGTTTTGTGGTTCTTGAATAACCTGTCTGATCGGAGATGAGATGCCGCGGCGCCCGCTTCTTCGATTGGACAGTAGGTTACAGTGTAAGACCACGTATTCAAGAACCACAAAACCCTAATTACTTCCCAATTTTATTACCTATAATTAAAATTGCTATTTTGCTATACTGTGTGTGGTTGTATGCGAGTGTTGTCATACGTGGGCGCTCAATGTTAATTGAGCTAAAATATAAGTTGCCTACTGATCAAGTAAGTAGTGTATCTCAAAGCCTGCCGGTGTTCAAAACTTGATGAACATTCATGTATTTCGAACATCTGTGTGTGTACGTATGTCATCCATCACTGGGGATCTGATGCAAATATACATACTCCTATAATATATGCGTGTGGCCAACGAAATACCAGCAAGATCAACCCGCCGCTCGATCTGTGTTGTGCGAGCGCTTTAATAACCAATTAACTAATCCATAGTTTTAGGCCTTGTTGGGACTAAAGGCCCTGCCATTCAAAGCTATCAGTACCACTCCCTCAGAATTTTCATGTTGACTGCGCATTTTGCTTGAAATTGCAAGGATGAATGGTGCTGTAACTGTCTTGATGTTGAACTGCTCAGCTTGTCATCTGGTTAATTTGACCAACTGAAAAAACTCCAGCCAAGGTAAGAGTGATTCCTATTCGTTACCTTGCAAAGAACAAAGCTCTTGGTGCATTGATCTTGATCACTGGCTTTGCTGGTTATTTCAACATTCTCTTACGGTTTATTTCTTCTTTTAACAAGTGCGAACAAGCCACGTCCCTTCAAGTAATTGATATTAAAATATTAATTCATGAATGCAAAGTAATAATAGTATTTTAATAAATAATAGGGGTGAGTAATAGAAATAGTGGGTTGAAATATAGGATACCCTATTTTTATACCATCTCTAAGGCCTGTTTGTTTCAAATTAGGGATTGTGGAAGCGACTTTTAAAAATTTGGAAGGGCAACAAACAGCAAGCTTTTAATCTAGATTATAATAATCTGGAGACTAGATTATGTAATCACAATCCACTCTTCCCACTTTTCCAACTTTTTTTTGCAAAAGACCACAATACCCATCCAACTTCAACCAAAATTACCCACCATTGCCCCCAGCTTTCCTAGTTTTCCTAACTTCAACCAAAATTACCCACCATTGCCCCTAACTATAATCGGGTTACCAAACAACCATGAGCTTTCAACCTCCGGTTTTTAACAATCCAGCTTTTACAATCTAGTTTTTAAAAGCTGCTTTTCACAATCCCCAGCTGAAACAAACAGGGCCTAAATAGTTGATTTAGAGGTGAAATATAGGCATTTGGATTGAAGTTGCTTTGATTTAGGAGTGAAATATAGGGGTTTAGATTGGAGTTGCTTTTGCCCGCCGTGGAGATATCCTATCGAACAGCTGCGCTGACGCAGGAACGAAGCGAGGTTTTGACTAGCTCTGGCGCGCGCTCACCGCCGGTGTGCGTAGCTGATGGCTACGTCAACTTCGGAGCCAAGAGGTGGCTTCACCAACAACTCGAAAGGTCGATTCGATGGTGACCTCATCCTACATATATGTTGGGACGATTGAAACGAAGCTTCCTGCTTGGTTCCATGCATATAGTTAGGAATACGGCGAATGTAACATTACAATTTTTACCCTTCTCAATTCCTAGAATTATATAGGATTGGAATTATGTTACAAAACTCAGGTAGAAAAACCCTGCGAACATAGGTTAGTCGTGTAAAATTTAAATTTTTAATTAACCCTTGTTGCAAAAAAGAATCTCAATTTCTCTCTCTCACTACACCATGACACCAAATTAGCGTCAGATATCAGTCGGCAATAATACATAATTACCGACCAACTATCTGTCGGTAAATCTTGGTGACGGACTAACTGTCGGCAATAATACTTTTAGGGTCAGATGGTGCATTGGAAATTATTTTGATATGTAGGGACACACTATGTGTCGGCAATTCTCATTTTCTAGGTCAAAGCGTGCGGCGGTAAAGATGTGGCACAGATTAAATGTCGGCAATGTTAGGTACATGATAAAAATGATATATTCTTAAATAACCAAATGAACACTTTCACTTCTCGGGGTATCTTAAATACCCTCTTGCTGAAAATCTCCTATATATTACATGTATTTTGCTAGCTCTAATATTGCATAATCATCTTACACTATTTACTATCCATCTAGCTGTCGTGAAACTTCGTTTCTTGGCGGCAAAATATATTCGGTAGCGTGGCAATTTCAGAACACATGCAGCAATTTCTGAACCCAGCGCCTTTGTCGCCTAGGTTAAGCAAGCCCCTCAAATCTCCCAAATCACTCTCCTCTCGCTCGCCGCCACACTCGGTCCCTCCAGCTCGCCGCCGATGCGCCCGAGCCTCCCAGCCTCCCGCGCCCTCCCGGCCCCGCGCCACCCCTGCCCGCCTCGCCCGCGCCCTCCCGGCGTCCCGTGCCCCCATGCCGGCCTCGCCCGCTCCTTCCAGCGTTCCAGCGCCCAGCGTCGCCAGCGTCTCGGCGCCGTCGCCCAGCCGGCCGTCGGCGCCTCCCGGCCGACCTCGCCTCCCCTGTTGAAGCCTCCCGTGCCGCCCGGCTACACTGCGCCCGCGCGCCCCGCGCCGCCCGGCCGCCCGCGCCTCCGGCCGCCAGCGCTCGCCGACGCGCCCTCCTCTCCTCCGCCCGTCTGAGGCTTCGGAGGTTGAGCGTCGCGCGGCCGTTGCGGAGGTAAAGACATTGGATTTTTTGTGCTGCTCTTGAACTGTATTGGCAATGTTAAGTGTGACTGGGTTTCAGCATCTTTCGTAATTTTCTGGCTTGCTCGAATAATCGGATGGTGGTTTTATACTAGACAAGTTGTTTTACCATCTGCGAGATTTGGATTCCATACCGTTGGCAATTGCATAATTGGGTTATCAAGCTTAGTAGTGAATAACTTAGTACTATGTTGTTAAATTCTCTTAAGACGTTGAATATTCAGAAATAAGTTGATTTAATGAGTATCGAGAACTGGAGCTATCATGGAACTTGTTGGTATGATTGGTATTCTACTTAGCATGTCGGTTGTAGAATAAATTTTCTACCATGAGGCCATGTTGGTGGAATGCAGCGGTAGCTTGCTATTGTTATGGAATGATAAACAAATTACCATTTACCTATGAATTGATTCAAGATGAGGTTGCTACTAAGAAATGATGGGGACGAGTATAATCTGGCGTGGCTTCCTCAAATATTCTCAATGTTTTTACGGTTATTTATCTCTGAAATTGGTTCTTCTTCTTGAGACTCTGTTGAGGAAGGTATCTGATCAACCTTACACCCATGCACTTCAGTCACTATGTAATTTTCGATGGTCAAAATAGCATCTTGGTCACCAATTTTTTTTGCCTGGCTGGATTTGGCATTCAATATGATTGTTTTTTATCCATTACAAGTTTGTCTTCATCGCATTCTCTGTCATGGTCACTTTATATCCCATTTAGTTTATCTTCATCGCATTCTCTGTCATGGTCACTTTATATCCCATTAACAAGTTTGTTTCTCTCTACTTTTACCTTAACGAGGTCTATGCAAGTACTCATATGAAGCGATTAATACCGCTTATATAATGTCAAGGAGAGACCTCTCAAGGTAGCACATCTAATACTTGAAATAACACCACTATGTTCTTGGCTTCTTGACTTGTAAAATGACTATTCCATTGAGTTGGTGATACTTGTACCAAGAAAGCGATAAAAATGGAGCATCGAGAGCTTTATCACTAATTTGCTCCTTCACATCACACCAAACATCAAATCATTAGTAAACTTGAAGTTACGAGGATGCTTCCAAAACTTGGAGACATATTTGCCCGGTGATTCTAGAAAGTTATACCAATTTACTTCTAAAATTAGGTTATAAAAGGAACTTAAGTAAGTCCTAAGCTTTCAGAGGTAATTATCTTTTGATTGCTTATTTGCTGCAGGGTACTCAAAAGAAACATGTTGTTTCTTACACATTTGCTAAATTACTAACATCTTAATGTTTCAGAATATAACTTATGCCATATACATAGCTTTGTAGTTCTTTTAGGATACTTTGTTTGTACTGCGAGCCTCTGATACAACTTCTGGCGCAAGTAAAGCTATAGTAGCAGTCTTTTGCCCTATCCTTTTCACCTGCGTAATTCTCAATCGGGTACCTCAATTGATTTGTAGCTTTGCATTGCTTTGAGGTTCTCCTTTGTTTTACTCATCTGTTACAATGAAGTGAACTACTTGGCTATTTGAGATGGTTTCTTCAAGCTTCCTTACTGAAATTGTTTTCTTGTTGCTACTTTGAACTCTCTGTACATCTATGATCACGGAATGTGTTGCTCAATTTTAATACATGCTAGTCTACATTATGCTGCCATTACAGATATTGCATGGTGGGTACTACTACAATTGTTTTGCTTGTAGGCCTTGCCCATTGGTTCTTCCTTTGCCCTCAATGAAAAAACGGATGAGGTAGAAGAGGACAGACTAAGGTAAGGTGCATTCTTTGAGTTTTCCTTTTTATACTTGCAGGCTTTAGAGAAAATCTTAAGTCTCATCATTATCACGAGGCCTATGTTCAATACACTTCTTTGGTTTGGGAATATCTTTGCTTGGAGCTTGGTCAATGACACCCAATTCTTATGTTCTTCCATAAGATTGCTCTCTTATTTACACAATGAGCTTCCTCATTCTTGGATTAATAATCTGGGCTCTTGTTATCTGCCACAATGTGACATCTGACCTAACGAGGCGGGAGTTAGCCTCACATTGCTCTTTACTTGGTTTTGTTTTTATTAGGGTAAGCAATGCTATGGGTATATTGCCACTTCTGGCTTTGAGTTAGTTGCTTGCTTTCTTTGTAAAAATAGAGATACACATCGAATTGCTTGTCTATGTATCCGCCATTTATACTAATGAAATGGAATGGATGTATTTTGATGGACAAATTTTGATGTTCGGTTGTTGTGTTGAATGGATGTATTAATTGAATCATTTTCTCTTGTGATGTGAAAATATGAATTAATTATCAGTTGGATTTATAATATTCTCCACAATAATGTTTATCATTGTTTTCTATCGATATATTAATGGAATTCACGCCAATATGGTTTATCGTCGAGACTATCATCGGCAAAAGTGTACCCTCGGACTATCAGCCGGCAAAAGTTTGTCTGTCGAAAAAAGTATATCGTCGGCAAAAGTCTTATAACAATGTCGAGATCATCACGTCGGTAAAAATATATACATCGGCAAATGTTTTTCCCGACAGGACTTCTACCGACAGTTGTTTTCTGTCGGAAAAACTTTTACCGACAGATAATGTGTCGCACTATGTGGCTTTTGCCGACAGATAGACTGTTGATGAAAATGTGTCATGGTGTAGTGTCTGTTAAATGAATCCTATAGCTTTCGACTGCGAGACAAATCAGATCCGCTCGGCTGAATTCAATGTGATCAGCGTTTGATCGAGCGTGATGCATGCCTCTCTCACGGAAACTAAATCATCTGACATCAGTCACTTAGAGGCTATTTGGTTGACTACATACACAGAGATTTATATCTACAAATGCAGAACCTTGTTTTTTTCCTTATATTTGGTTGCCTGCATCTAGTTTTGAATTTAGTTCTTTGAATGCAAGATTCTTTATGCAGCCTGACTCTAGCGATACGGAGAAAATGGACGTATCTATAGATGCAGCACATGGCAGCCTCATGTTCTGCGCAATGGGCCATTGTCAGCTACAATAGCAAACCATGCATGCGGTGCTACGTGGATATGTAAGTTTTCTTTTTTTTCTTTTTTGTTTATATCTTTTGATTAGCATCTCCGATTACCAAACCGATTTTAAAATGGATTCATAACATTTTTTCGAGCAAAACTAGACCGCACTTGCTATATAAATTTTAAAATATTTAAATTTTAAAATACATGTCTACTAAACACTCAACCAAACACCGTCTTTATATTTGTACATTCTGTATCCCATCAGTCGATTGAGTCGAATGGATCAGACTTGTGAGAGAAGGCAAATAAATAGCCCCTTAATCATTTGACCGAGCGTGATTATGTGTATACCGTAGCCCGTAGGGGTCTCCCGTGCTGTTAACTTCAAAAAAAAAAATCACCCTCTTTTCTCTCTTATCCTCGTCAATCCATGACGCTTGGTAGCTTGGACTGGTTTTCCGTTTTTCTGGATGAGGTTGCTGCTTTCGGAATTGGGAGGCATGTCTTCCCCGAAAACGAGATGCGAAGAGTCCAAAGTGCCCCCCAAGTCAAAGCCCATACACGTCTTACACGGGGCTGCAGCACTCTTTTGTACTGTAGCAACAATCGCTGCTGCAGTGAATGGTTCTAGACGGATCTAAAAATAGACGGCTCACATTTGCTTATAACTGTATCTGTAGTTCTGTACCCGATCTCTGTCCCCGTTCCATAGCTAAATAGACATCTTATTTCTTACATATACCCTAGCTACCCGTTAGCGTGGGTACGTATATATAGGCCCTGTTTGTTTAGGCTTAAATTTTTTGGTTTATAGCTTAAAACTAGTTTTTTGGCTTAAACAGCTTAAAAGCTAATGGCTTTTATGCGTGATAGAGGTGGATATTTTTATCTAACATTAATGTTATTAGTTTAAAACCAACCATCAATAAGCCTAAAAGCCTCTCGGTGGCTTTTGGCTTTTAGTTATCTGGAGGCTTATGGCTTTTAAAAAGCCCGATATAAATTGCTTTCGTTTGTTTGGGCTTTAGCTTTTTGGCTTTAATTTGGTGAAAAAAGCCCAAACAAACAGGGCCATAGATTTCGATGAGAGTAATGAGTATCGATGGCGAGTCCGGTAGGGAGATGGGAAGACGGCCGGAGTGTATATATATAACTAGGAAATTTTTCACGGCGTAACATATCACGCGCATCGTTTTTTCGTAGAAAAATTTTCTTTTTTTTTCGGTGATGTTTTTTTTTAAATCGTCGAAAAAATGAGCGAAACGGCTCAAAAAACACTAACGAAATCACGTTTTTTCGCATATATCTAGAGTTTCTCATGAAGGATCAGTAATTGTGTTAAATCGAAAATGTCCTTTTCGGGAAAAATAGCCGGAACGATCGAAACGCCACCACGTTTTTTTTTTCGGTATCTATTTAGGGTCCTCTAACGAAAGATCTATAATTTTCTGAACCGGATCCGCGATCGTGCTAAATCGAAAAGTTCTTCTCGAAAAAAATAGCCGGAATCACGCCGCGCGCATCGTTTTTTTGTAGGAATTTTTTTCGGTGGTGTTTTTTAAAATCGTCGGAAAAATGAGCGAAACGACTAGAAAAACACTAATGAAATCACTTTTTTTCGCATCTATCTGGGGTTCTCTCATGAAGGATCCGCGATCGTGTTAAATCGAAAATGTCCTTTTCGTAAAAAATAGCCGGAATGATCGAAACGCCACCATGTTTTTTTTATATCTATTTAGGGGTTCTCTCATGAAGGATCTGCGATCGTGGGGCTTTTGTTTTTTTTCCTGGGAAATGAAACAAGACGTTTTTTTTAAATCTTCGTAGGATCTTTCTAGTTTTTTTTGGGGAAACGGATCAGAACGGGAAAATAAACAAAGACGTAGCTTCTAAATCTTCGGAATTTTTTTTGCGTTGGCACTCGGACACTCTCTAAGGTCCTGCAGCCTCTGAACTTTAATACATAGTATATATTTTCTCGGGAAAGATGGAGAAAGGATCTTCTTTTACCGAATTGGATACTCTATATGTTCACCTGTCAATAATACACGGTTCGAAAAATACTATAGACTGAATTGCAAAAAAAACTATAAAGATACAATCGCATACATATTTCTCACTCCGGGAAATATCAGAAACCGAGTTATGGGGGAAAAAATAGAGAAATAGAGTTGTAGAAATATCTCTTTCGACGAATTATTTGGAAAATATTGAAGATCGAGCTGGAAAACCGCAGTAGGGAAAAAGTCTAGAGGGAAAAGGGTGAAAAATTATTAGACACGACAACCTTCTTTTGTCAAGTCTAACATTCTACGCGTTCACCGAGTAATAATACATGTTTTAAAAAAATATCAGAGATCGAGATGGGAAATCGAGCCGGGAAAAAAGTCTAGAGATAGAGGTGTATACATATTTCTGGTGACGAAAACACTTTTTCCCGGGAAAAACGGAGAAAGGATCTAGACGTAAGGAGTAAGGACCTGACTGTTACGTTTTTGGACCTGTCTGTTATCCTAAAAAATTAGAAAAGGGCTTGTTCGCGATTTGAATTTAACAGGAGTTTTTTTCCGTAAAATAGCGCACGAGGGACCCAAACACGATTTAGAAAAAAAATCTTGTCCTCACAAAAAATCACGAAAGACTTATTCATAATTTATATAAGGACTAAAATATAAAAACTATTTTTGTGCCGAATCGACCAGCCGAGCGGCTCAAATCACTCTGGTGGCCGGATCTTTCAATCTTTAGGAAAGGTAGTATGTCAACGAAGCCTCAATCTCCATGTGATACACGGGACACTCAAATTTAATCGGTGGAACTTGGAGTGCGTAGCTAGTAGTGTACCAGTACTGGTTGGATTCGGGTCAATATTCATTCAGAATTGTTCGTTTAATTTCCGTCTGTAGCTTAGTTGGATATGAGGACGACTTGCAGTCACGTACTATCTCCCTGACTTATTTGTCGTCTGGGACGTTGACACGTTCGTAAATATCCTTCATTGGTTGTTTTACGTCTGTTTGACAGGAAATTGACGGCCTTGACAAAGTCGGGCGTCCCATTTCCTGGAAGGTTCTACTTCCTAGTGATTCTTTTGCTGCCTTTGCTTGCAGAGTTGGATGTGGTGCCGTCTGAGTGTAGCTTGTTTGCTTAGGGCCTGGATCATTAGGTCTAATAATTAGCTGACTAATAACTAATAGCTGACTAACTATTAGCTGACTAATTATTAGCGGGGTTGTTTGGATCTACTCTCTCCGTTCATTTTTATAAGGCTTATTTTTTTAATGATCTTATTCACAAATATAAGGTTTGCATGTAAATTTAACGAGGTCTTTCCTTCTATACCCCTATTTATTTTCTCTCAAATATATGCATTTATTCATTACCACTTACACAAAGTATATCTTTCAACTTCCAAGATAATTAAATGGGGGCATCTAAGTCATTTTCTCTCGTACCTTTCTCAATTTCAACGCAACCTTAGTTCTTGTGCAAAGTCAAAATACGCCTTTGGCCATTCCCAGTGCATAGTTTCATTTCCCAGTTTCCAAGAATGCCACATCAGCTTTTATCTAGGTAACCGTGTATCTTGGGTTTCATCTAGATGAAACTCTCTCACCTCCCATGAAACTCTCTCTATCTCTCTCTTCATAATTACCTTGCCATGTCACCAAACATGATGATGTGTCATGTCATTTAATGAGAATGAAACTCCCATTGTGAATGGCCTTATAAAAATGAACGGATGGAGTACTAGCTAATAGGTGGTTGGAAATTTAGTTGTGAGTGCAAATGTCCATTGTACCCTTGCATTAATTAGCTATTTGCATTTTTTTGCTGCTGTTTGCGGTAGAGGGACTGAGGGCAAATTAGTCTTTTGACCATCCATTAGCTGAAATTAGCAGGGGAGAACCAGCTAATGAGATAACTATTAGCTGGGTTGTTGGCTAACTATTAGCTGGAATGTTTGGATCCATTTTAGCTAAATTTAGCAGCTAACTGTTAGTGCTAATAGATCCAAACATGACCTTAGTCTAAAACTCTGAACGAGGTGTGAATTGATCGCAGAAAAAACTTGAGCGTGATATAAAATAACTAATGAATTACTCAAAGTATGAACAATGTGTGGATAACTCAAGTATGAACAATGTAGAAGTAGAGGGAATTCTTTCTTTCTTTCTTGTTACTTCTTTCATGCATACAACCCTCTATTTATAGGTAACATGAGAGGTTTGAACTAAATAAAGAGTTACAAAAATTGATGTTACGTAGGTTTCATAGTAATAGCATGAGAATTTATCCTTCAACTGATGCATGAGAGTTTCTCCCAAAAGTGGTTATGGACATCCATTTAAAACAATATTTTGTAACACTCCCCTTGGATGTCCATTAATTTGTGAATATGTATGCCTCGTTAAAAACCTTACCAAGGAAAAACCCAGTGGAAAAAAACCATGGTTAAGGGAAAAAGAGTACACAACATATTCACTTCCCCTAATCACTTAAGATCTCTGAATTGATAAAGTCCAATTATACTGGTCAATTTCTTGAACGTAGTAGTGGGAAGTGACTTTGTGAATAAATCGGCGAGATTCTCACATGAACGAATTTGCTGGACTTTCAGAACACCATCCTTTTGAAGGTCAAGAGTGAAGAAAAATTTTGGTGATATATGCTTCACTCTGTCCCCTTTTATATATCCCTCCTTCAGTTGAGAGATGCATGCTGCATTATCCTCATATATAATGGTAGGTTCTTCCTTGTCAAAAAGTAAGCCACATGATCTTTTAATATGCCCTGTCATATTTCTTAACCAAACACATTCTCTACTAGCTTCATGGATTGCTAAAATTTCTGTATGGTTAGATGATGTTGCCGTTATAGTCTGTTTCATTGAACACCATGATATAGCGGTGCTACCACAAGTAAAAACATATCCGGTTTGTGATCGACCATTATGGGGATCAAATAGATACCTGCATCCGCAAAACCAACTAACTCTTTCTTATATGCATCAAAAATATAAACCCATATCATTTGTACCTTGAAGATAACGAAATATATGTTTGATTGCGTTCAATGTCTTCTTGTAGGACATGAGTCGTATCTTGCTAATAAGTTGATTGCAAATGCGATATCAGGTCGTGTATGAGTAGAAAGATACATAAGTGCACCTATGGCATTTAAATATGGCACTTCAGGGCCGAGAATTTCTTCATCATTATCTGGAGGTCGAAAAGGATCTTTAGTTATATCAAGCGATCTTACAACCATTGGGGTACTTAAAGGGTGTGCTTTATCCATATAAAATTGTTTCAAAATTTTATTCTGTATAAATCGCTTGATGAATAATAATTCCATTCTTAAGATGATCAATTTGCAATCCAAGGCAAAACTTTGTTTTTCCAAGATCCTTCATCTCAAATTCTTTCTTTAAGCATTCAACTGTATTTGAGATCCCTTTAGTTGTTCCAATCATATTTAGATCATCAACATATACAATTGATTATCACAAATTCATCTCCGAGATCTTTTATGAATACACATGGACAGATAGAATTGTTTGTGTATCCTTCTTTTATCAAATATTCACTGAGACGATTATACCACATTCGTCCAGATTATTTTAATCCGTATAACGACTTTCTCAGTTTAATTGAATATTGTTCTCGAGAACCTGCTGCTTCTAGCAGTTTGAATCCTTCGGGGATTTTCATATAAATATCACTATCTAGTGATCCATATAAGTATGCTATAACAACATTCATCATACGCAAGTCAAGGTATTCCTTCATTGCCAGACAGATAAGATATCTAAAAGTTGTTGCATCCATCACGAGAGAGTATGTTTCTTCATAATCTATACCATGTCTTTGGGAAAAACCTTGGGCAACTAATCGTGCCTTGTATCTTGTAACTTCTCCTTTCTCATTTCTTTTTCGCACGAAGACCCATTTGTAATCAATAGGTTTTACACCATTGGGTGTACGAGCTACAGGCCCGAAAATTTCTCTATTTGTCAGAGAATTCAATTTTACTTGAATTGCGTCTTTCCATTTTAGCCAATCATTTCTTTGTTTGCATTCCTCGATTGATCGAGGTTCTTGATCCTCATTACCGTGTATAATTTCTAGCGCTACATTATATGCAAATGCATCATTGACGTCAATATCATGGTTCAAAAGTTTTCCTGACATGACATAGTTTAATGAGATCTCAGTTTGTGTAGAATCAGGTACCTGTGTCTCTTCCGAAATAGTATTATTAGTCATGTCATTCATCTCTTCAGGAGATTTTTCTTGGGCTATTATTTCCTCAACTTGACTATCTTTAGCTCATTTTCTTCTTCGACGATTTTTATCTTTCGAACCCAATGGTTTACCACGTTTTATGGTAGGTTTTATCTCATTTGCAATAGCTGGTTGTCCTTCTAGGACATCAATTTTTTCAGGAGCATTAGCAGCTGGAATATGTGACTTTGTCACTCGTTCCAAATCTGTAAAAGCATCAGGCAAATTATTCACTAAACTTTGTAAATGAATTATCCTTTGAACTTCATGTTCACATTGTCTTGTGCGGGGATCAAAATGAGATAATGATAATTCATTCCAAACAATTTTCTTATTTAGTTGCTTCATTTCTCCCCCTAATGTGGGGAAATTTGATTCATCAAAATGGCAATCAGCAAATCTAGCTGTAAATAAATCTCCTGTTAATGGCTCACGATATTTTATTATAGAAGGGGATCCATACCCAACATATATACCCAACCTTCTTTGTGGTCCCATCTTCGTGCGTTTTTGTGGAGCAATTGGAACATATACTGCACAACCAAAAATTTTTAGATAGGATATGTCTGGCTCTTTTCCAAATACTAACTGTAATGGAGAAGAAGTATGATAACTTGTTGGCCTGATACGAATTAATGATGCCGCACACAAAATAGCATGGCCCCAAGCTGATGTTGGGAGTTTTGATTTCATAAGTAACGATCTCGCAATTAATTGGAGCCGTTTTATAAGTGATTCTGCAAGACCATTTTGTGTATGAACACGTGCTACAGGATGCTCAACATTTATTCCAATTGACATGCAATAATCGTTGAAACTTTTTGAGGTAAATTCACCAGCATTATCCAAACGTATCGATTTAATAGGATAATCTGAAAATTGTGCTCGTAATTTTATTAATTGAGCTAACAATCTCACAAACGCCAGTTTGCGAGTTGATAATAAAGAGACATGTGACCATCTAGTCGATGCGTTAATCAAAACCATAAAATATCTAAATGGACCACTTGTGGTTAAATAGGTCATATATATCTCCTTGTATGCGCTCTAGAAAATCAAGGATTCAGCCCCAATTTTAGCGGTGATGGTCTTACAATCAATTTTCCTTGAGCATGCCACACATGAGAAGTCATTGGGTGAAGAATCTTACGGTTCTTTAACATATGTCCACATGAAGTATTTATAATTTTCGCATCATTGTTGATCCGGATGGCCCAACTGGTCATGCCATACAATAAATTTGTTATGGTTGGTAAACTTCTAGTCTACCACCATATATGATTCAATTTTATCAATCTTTGTATAGTACAAACCAGATAATAATGATGGTAATTTTTCCAATACATTTTTCCTACCCAATGACATATTTGTAATGTTAAGGTATTCCCTATTTCCTTCATTAATTGTCTCAATGTGATATCCATTTTGGTGGATATCTTTAAAACTCAATAGGTTTCTTTGAGATTTTGGGGAATACAATGCTTCTTTCACACTTATTTTTGTCTTACCGGGTAATAATATTATGGCATTTCCAGAGCTCTCTATCAAATTTGCACTCCCAGATACGGTATTGATACTTCCATTATACATCGTTAAATCATAAAAATACCTTTTATTCTTGAGAATAGTATGTGTTGTTGCACTGTCTACAACACATATATTTCCACCATTTATCAGCATTTTTTCCATTCACTTTAAAAAGAAAATTTTAATAAGATGAATGAGCATTATAACATAAAATTTATTAACACATGAAACATTACAACCATAATTCAATACATAATATATTATATTTATTCTTGAACAAAAACATAACATGTTTGCATTATTAAAGATGTAATATATAAAATTTATTCTTGTATAAATAACTACTTTAAATAAGAAAATCGAGACATCTAGATAAGTTGTATCATGTTGGCCACTGTCTTCTTCTTGAGTTTTGCTAAAATATTCATTATCTCCATTACCATTGGCAAAATTGGTCTATATCCTTTTCTCTTTCCTTTCAAGCGATTGTTGATAGAGATCCACAAGGTGCTTTGGCGCTGACGATTCACGTGACCAATGATTTTGCCTCCACAATGATAGCATATATTTTCATGTTTATAATTTTCATTTTCCTTGTATCTCCCTTTTCTTGCCTCTTCCAGGGACCATTTGTATTTTAAGGAAACATTATAATTTCCTCTACCACAACCTCGTCCATATCCACGACCACGTCCTCGGCCGCGCCCTCTATTGTTATTATTATATATTGTCACTTTCGCTTCAGGGAATGGACTTGAACCAGTTGGACGAGCCTCATGGTTTTTCATCAAAAGCTCATTATTTTGTTCAGCCACAAGTAAACAAGAAATAAGTTCAGAATATTTCTTGAACCCTTTTTCCCGATATTGTTGCTGCAGGAGCAAATTTGAAGCATAGAATGTGGAGTATGTTTTCTCCAACATTTCCTCATCCGTAACCTTTTCTCCACACAACAAAAGTTGTGAAGTGATTTTGAACATGGCTGAATTATACTCACAAACAGTTTTATAATCTTGCAACCTCAGGTGCAACCAATCATACCGAGCTTTAGAGAGAATTACAGTTTTCTGATGCTCATACCTTTCCTTTAATTTGTTCCAAAGAATAAGGGGATTTTTCACCGTGAAGTATTCAGCTTTTAACCCTTCATGGAAGTGATGGCGAATAAAGATCATGTCTTTAGCCTTTTCTTAGTTAGACGCCTTATTTCCCTCTTTGATTGTTTCGCCAAAACTATTTGCATCTAGATGGATTTCAGCATCAAGCACCCAAGACAAATAATTTTTGCCCGTAATATCCAAAGCCATGAATTACTCAAAGTATGAACAATGTAGTGGACAACTCAAGTATGAACAATGTAGAAGTAGAGGGAATTCTTTAGTGATATAAAATAACTAATGAATTACTCAAAATATGAACAATGTAGTGGATAACTCAAGTATGAACAATGTAGAAGTAGAGGGAATTCTTTCTTTCTTTCTTTCTTGTTACTTCTTTCATGCATACAACCCTCTATTTATAGGTAACATGAGAGGTTTGAACTAAATAAAGAGTTACAAAAATTGATGTTATGTAGGTTTCATAGTAATAGCATGGGAGTTTATCCTTCAATTGATGCATGAGAGTTTCTCCCAAAAGGGGTTATGGACATCCATTTAAAACAATATTTTGTAACAGAGCGGTTTTTGTAAATTTTAGAGCTTCCTCGTCAATCCTTTGGTGACGACGACCTCCCGTTGCAATATATATGGCGGCATCTCTTTTCTTTTCTTTTCTTTTCCTTTTCACACTACCTCCCCTCTTAAATACTCTCTCATTGTAACACTTGGTCTTCCCTCTTAAATACTCTCTCATTCTAACACTTGGTAGCATCCTCTTTATCCCCTTTTCTCCCAATTCTCTTCCCTTCAAATTCAAAAAGTTTATGTTTTTAGAATTTTCGTCAAGTATCTAATCCAAAGTTTTCGAACCGAAATTTTTGGCATCAAAAGTTTTCGGTTGAATAGAAAGTTTTTGAATAAAAAATTTTTGAACCAAAAGTTTTTTACTTGAAAATTTTCAAACCAAAAGTTGTTTACTTGAAAGTTTTAATTCATCTGGATGTTTTGAATCGAAATTTTTTTGTGTGCAGAGAAAGAAGGGGCGGGAAGGGGGAAAAAGAAGGGGGAGTGAAGGGAGGGGCACTATGTAACAACACTTGAACGTGTTCTTACCAAAGAATTGGTGATGACGCTCTCAAAATAGCAATAACCAATTTGTAGTGTCCTGTAGTAGTACTTTTTAAAATAAGCCATGTAGAGTACCTGTCGCTCTATTGATAAATATATATAAGGCGTATTTTGACTTTGCACAAGAATTAAGGTTACGGTGAAATTGAGAAAGACACTGTTTAGAACTGATGTAAAGAGTAATTGTGATGTATGAACTCTTGTGTCTTTCCCATTAATTGATCAATGTATATATACATGATGAATGGGTGTAAAGGCACCCATTCATGGATTACAGAGAGAGGGAGAGATGAGAGGTGTCTCTTCGTTGATGCATCGCGTTGGTTGATTGATTCGGTAGTTTGAGTAACTTCCATTCTTCTGGATGAGATCACCAACTGCTATTTGTTCGTAACAGACACGAGAGAAAATGGCTTATATACCCCTCTTAATTATTTTAAAAGATGAGAGATAATACTTTCTGTGGGTGGTAATGAATAAATACATATGGTTGATAGAATAAATAGAGGTATAGTAAAAAAGACTTATTAAATCTACCTACAAGTGTTATATTTTTAAACAAGACCATTCAAATTTTATGCTTTACATTTATCAACTGAGGAAGTACTATCTACTAATAGCAGCACTCAACATTATTGAACGAAGAAATTGAGGATTTGGCACTTTTAAGGCAATAGATTTAGGATTTGTCACTCATTGGTTTTTCTATCTATGATTTGCCACTGCTAAAGCCAACATCTCTTGGATTTGACACTAGGCTTATTCCATTTTTTTTCCCCTCAAAATCCACTAACATTATTGAATGCTTCTGCCACAGCCCATACACGGAGAGCCTTCTGACCAATGTACACTAAATAGCGGATGTAGCGACCATAATATGACATGGTCTAGGTACGCCGTGACAATGTAGCGGTGCAAAATAGCGGATTGGTATATAGCAGACGCTATAGCGGAGGTAACGGGTGCTGCTGCATTTGTAGCGGATGATATAGCTAGTGGTTGTAGCCGCCAATATAGTGGTAGGCCTCCGTGTTCTCCTGCTTCGGCGTCGCCGCCTTTCTAGCAATCCTTCTTCCTCCTTCGTGTGCGTTATTTTAGCTCCCGTGTTTCCTCTCTGGTCCGGGTTCGTTCTTCTGATTCGATTTGTGGCCCGTGTTCGCTTGCTTCTCCGAGTTTGTTCTTTCGATACGATTTATGCCGTTTTGGTTGAGATTCCGTGGCTCTTCGTCTGTCTCTATTCTCGGTTTTTTGGATTCTTGCTCTCGCCTTCGTTTTTCCTTTCCGGTGGTTAATTTCCTCCCTTTTCTTCGTGTGCACTGTTTTAGTGGCCGACCTCGCTCCTTTGTTTTTGCTTATGCTTTTCTGTTTTGGGTCCTTTCCTTTTGTTCTTCATTCGGCTCTGTTCGGTCCCGATTTCCCGTTCTTTTGACTCTTTGATTACCACGGTCTTCGCGGCCTTTGCTTTTGTCAACCCTTGTTCTATGCGCGCGGCTATTCCGGTTACGCCGGCATGCTCTGGTAGGGACGTTGGCTTTACGGTTTACACTTTTTCCTCTTTGGTTGCAGATCCACGGTGCTCTGTTGCTTGGTCCCGGTTGCGGCTTCGCGAGAGTCGTCTTGCCTGCCTGCTGGCCTGGTCTTCGTGGCTTTCTCCTTTGCCGAACCTTGTTCTATACGTGCAGCTATTCCAGTTACGCCGAGATGTTCTGTTAGGGATGTTGAGCTTACGGTGCATGCTTTTTCCCCTTTGATTGCAGATCCGTGATGGTTTGTTGCTTGCTCCCGGTTGCGGCTTCGCCAGCCGTCTCGTCTGCCTGCTAGGCAAAGGTAGCGTAGCCTCGTGTCTGGTCACGCCGTGCTGCATTGCGTATACTTTTTCGGTTATGTTGGTTCCTTATTTGCCCAAGCAATGTTTACCCTGTTTACAGTCTGTGTCTGCCTGTTAATCTATGATACTTGCTGTTAGCCCTTGTGTTATTAGATTGTGCATTTTTTGTAGGAGTCCGTTCCTTGTTTGGACGGCCGATGTTTACGCTGTTTACTCTAATGTGCCTGCCTGCTATGCATGATGCTTGGTGGCGAGTTTCGTTCACTGGGTTGTGCGAACTGATTTGGTCCGTGACGCCTACATGGTTTGGCTCCGGGATTGCTCGCCCAGTTTTTGCTCCCTATGCCTGCCTGTTATCCACGGTGTTTGGTGCGCATTTAGCTCGATGGACTGCCTGGGGAATTGTCCGTGTATGTGCAGGCGAATAGGGTGTTGTAGTTTTGCAGGTGTTTTCCCTGTGGTGCAGTTATGCCCTCGGAGGTTGTCCTTTCCGAATCTCTTCTGCTGCGTCCGTTCTGTGTTTATCCCGCTGATAGGGCACGCAAGCTAGGCGCTCTAAACCGGGTGTGTCGGGAATCACTCGGATGTTTTTCTCAAAAAATCAGCTAAGTTTTCGGATGTTGCACGTATTGAAAAAAATTGCACATGTAGAAAAAAAAAATGTTGCAACGCGTCTGAAATTTGGAAGCCTCTTGCAACATTTTTGTTCAATGCTTGCAACATTTTTTTTCGACGCGTTGTAACATTTTTCCTCTATAGATGCAACATTTTTTTTCCAACGCGTGCAACATTTTCCTTCGACAACAGTAGAAATGCGGCATAGTAAACAGATGTTGTAAGCGTTGAAAAAAATGTTGCACGCGTCGGAAAAAAATGTTGTAAGCGTTGAACAAAAAAGTTGTGAGAAACTCCTAAATTTGGGTGATTTTAACAAACAAAACATCCGGATGATGTTTATTAAAACCCCATTAGTATATGTGGAAGTTGCTGCCTCGCCGACTAGGAGAGGCTGTGCAGAGCTGGTGGCTGCTTGCGACTCAGGAAATCTTGGAATATTCGAAATTCATGGTTAGGGATGGTAATCAGACCCGTTGGTTCGGATACCCGTGGATTTTGCATCTGATTAGATCGGGTTCGGATTCTAATTCTTATTTGTGGGATTTTTGGGTCGGATACCCGAGATAGCTTCGGGTTCTAATTTTTACCCGTGGGTTTTTCAGGTCAGGTACCTGAGATGGGTTCGAGTTCTAGTTTTTACCCGTAGAAACCCATCGGGTACCTGTCGGGTTCCGGATACCCACCGGATTTAGGGTCTAGTTTTGGGTACCCACCAGGTTCAGCTCGGTTTTTTGGTTCGGGTTTCTTATCGGGTCGGGTTTTGCAAAACTCACACCCGACCAGACTTATTGCCACCCGTACTACACAAACCCGTCAGGTAGCTGTCGGATTTCGGGTATCCGTTGGGTTCAAATTCGGGTATAGTTTTTTACCCGATAGGGTATTCGAGTTCGAGTTGAGTTTTTCAATTCGGATTTTCTGCCTGATCGGGCATCTGACCTGACCCGTTACCATCTCTAACCCTACTCACACTCAGGGCCATCGCGTCGCCCCACACCGCCACTCGTCGGCCACGCCCCACGTAGGGCTGTAAAAAAAGCTCGAAGCTCGCGAGCTACTCGATCTCGGCTCGTGAGAGGCTCAATTCGAGCTCGGCTCGAGCTCCGAACGAGCCGAACTCGAGTTCGAACTTGAGCTCGCGAGCCTAACCGAGCCAAGCTTGAATAGTTCGCGAGCCTACTCGAATCTGGATCGAGCTTGTTTAAATCGAACTTTCTCGAGCTTGTTACCGAGTTTTCTCGAGCCGAGCTTACTCGAGCTTATTACCGAGCCTGCCGAGGTTACAAAATAACCGAGCTTACTTGAGCTTAGTCGAGCCGAGCTCGAGCCTGAGTCGAGGCTCGAACCCAAACTCGAGCTCGAGCCTGGAGGGCCAGGCTCGCTCGAGCTCGGCTCGTTTACAGCCCTAGCCCCACGCCGGACGCCGCCCATGCGGCCACGCTGACGAGCAAAGACTCAAGAGTAGAAGAACGAAGAGGGCGTGAGGCGAAGACTGGTCGGCGACCGGCGACACGGCGCTACGTCCTCCGCCTCCGGCCACCCCAGTCCCCACTCCCCAGGCGTCACACGCCGCGACCAGCTGAGCCGGCCACAGTGCGTTCAGCTCTGGTACTCCCTACTCCTCCCCCCACCTTTTCTTCTGAAATCTGACTGACAGAATGATGTGAACAGCAACACAGTTCATGATTGACGGCTTGCTCGCTTTTGAGATACTACTGTACCAAGTTCTGGAATCCGATTCAGTGCAAGCAAAAGCAGAGAACATTTCCTGTATTTCTGGCCTAACCGTACTTCTCGTGCTACCTCTGGTCCAAAAATGTCTTCCAAGAAAGCCTCACCATTCCGGACAAGCTTGCCTACGAATCTTAGGATACAGATTGATTCGGTTTGGAATGGAGGAATTGAACTATTTCTTATAAAGTTTACAAAATTTCTGAAAAAATTTTGACGTTGCAAACAGAGAGCTGGATGGACAAAAGTGCCTTTGGTTTTCCGCATAGAAACCTCACCATGAAACACCAAGTAGTAGTACGCAGGGTTTACCTTATCGATTCGATCTTGAAAATTGTCATATTCATCGAAAATTAAGCGATATTTAACGACTATCATAATATTTACGTCGCATAAATTTTTTTGAATTTTTATTTTTTTTAATTTAACAGGTTTGCCGATCGATATTAGATACCAAACTAACTCGATATTGAAGCGATTATCGATGATATTGTCAGAAGCTTTTGCTTACACGTGTACAATCTAACGCGGTGGGTCGTTCCTAAAGTTTTCTTTGCTTAGACGGAGTACGCATGCCAGAGAAATGGAGAATAGACTGATGGGATGGACTCTGTTGCTGGGCCAGACGCCTCGGCCTCGGGCTGGGCCACTAATATATGGTCTTTTGGGTCTATATAAAGGTTTGTCTCCACTGTTAAAATTTATAGGTCTCTCTATGGCCTGAATCTGCCCCTATATCAATCTTCGTGTAATAATACACTTCTGACCGTAAACGTGATCATAAAGTGAGCTAAAATTATATTTTAAAAGATTAGGCCATGTTTAGAACGTAGAAATTTTACAGAAATTTTTCTGGAATTTCATAGGAAGTAGTGCAGATCGGATGAAATTCCTTTCGGATTTCTCCATTTTGAACCGGACCAGTGGCGGAGCCAGAATTCTTCGAAGCCTCGGGCCAAAAACTAAGCGGCAATTACTAACACTAAGGTGCTGTTTGGTTCAGCAAAGGGAGTGGTAATGGTAATGCAATCAAATCACAGGGTAATCCATTCCGGTGTAAAGGAAAACGGAATTTGTTTGGTTCAAATATGTAACGTCTTCCATTCCCTTAATCATGTTTGGCTATGGACAATGGTAACAGCTTCCATTCCCTTAATCATGTTTGGCTAGGGACAATGGTAACAGCTTACACATCTCATTTCATCTGAGGATTGTATGCATCAACATTACAGCATCTACGCATCAACATTACTCATTTCGAATACGAACATCATAGTTAAAATATCGTCAAACATCATAATCGGCGCAACTAACGTCTTTGTTTCATTCAAGCAAATATCACATTCATGCGTCAAAGACATGTTAAGAGAAGATGTTCCGGTGCTATTATCCAAGGCAAATATCACATTACAGTGCTATTATCCTAGGCAAAATTCATCGTCAAAGACATGTTAGAGAACATGTTCCAGTGCTATTATCCAAGATAAATATCACATTACAGGTGCTATTATCCTAGGCAAAATTCAAGCAAGAGAACATGTCTTTAAGCTTCAAAGTGACACAAACAAGGTTTCAAAATTCAAGCAAATGAACACTCAAACAAGGTCACAAATAGAGATCTAGGTGCTTCCACCATCATGTTTGCAATCTCAAGGTCGATTTCTTGGAAGAACAAAACAATGGCACCATCATGTTTGCTATCTCAAGGTCTGATTTCTTGGAAGAACAAAACTACACCATCCATCATTCGCAGTTGTAGTAGGAAAATAGCACCACTTCGGCTCACAGTCTCACCACTTCGGAAGAAAAAGGCTCCTATTGTTCTATTTTTCAAATGATGAGACAATGTATACAAGAATGCCGCTACTATCTCTTCTAACGGCATATGCCTTGTTCCTTTCAAACCAGCAACATCTCTAAGCATCTCACACAATGTATCAAAGGTCCTCCTATCCATACGAAGCTCACTTATACAAGGAACATCACTCTCACGAATAAGATGATATAGACGTGCACTTCTAAGTTCTCTAACTTGTATCCTCCTTTCTATTTTCCAACACTTCCACTTATATGAGAGGAGTAATAATACCCAAATATAATAGAACATAAGCATGAACGCAGACGTCATATTTCTAAGAACTAGATTTCTCTTCCTTTTTTGGGTAGTTAATGGAAGACGTGCCATAGTGCTGTACAAAGATAATACAGGAACAAATTAGAATATATGCTACAACCAGAACCAGGAAGTCAAAGCAATATATGATGGGGAAAAGGTTAAAATATATGATGGGGGAAAGATAACATCTGAGCATATTGTAGGTGCTAATTCATCATGAAATATTACGATAACAGTGCAACACTGCATTTGGTCATGTAAGCTGTAAGTATGCACTACCAAGAAAATTGTTCTCAACATAAATTCTTCTCTTTCATGCACAACTTCAGATACAGGTCAAAGGCCTGTTCAGTTTGCTCTGAACCTTTGAGACATGCTTTATTCCATGTAAATATGCAGTACTTAAATGTTCCAGTTGTTAGTTAACACAAATAGCAAGCCTAAAATTCCTGTCCTTGTTTGAATAGGAATTACAAATAGAGAGCCTAGTTCTCAATTTCACAAGTATTTGCTTCCTAGTATGGTGATGAAAGGAACAACTGATCCTGTTTTATTGTACTGTTGGTTGTGGATCTTGTGCAAACAAGCTTATCATTTGGGACCCAAAAAAATAGTGGAAAATCCATTGAATTATTGATTTGAAGAGTGGGCAAAAACAGGAAATACAAGCAGCCCACACTCCTATGTAATACTTCACATAAATTTGCCTTGTCAGTACAATGTAGTAAACTTGATAGGTACCGTGTTACTCTTACCAGATCGAACCATAATTCATTCCCCATGGAAATAATATGTATTTGTCCTATATATCTTGCAAAAAATTTCAGATACAAGGAAATATAATTCTCATGAGGTTTCAGGGCAAAACTATCTAGCACACTAGCACCTGATATTTCCCTTGGCGTTATCATATTTCCTAAATCATTGCTTAAAGGTTAAAGGACAAAAACTGATATCATGACATGAACTAACTGCACACATATTTGCTCATGTTTGGAGCGATTTGATAATTCAGATATACTGGATCCACATCTATTGGAAGAATTAAATAGCAAGTTTAGGTTGGCAGTGTGTGAAGAAGATGGCAAAGCTTTCAGAATGATTCGTAAGCAGCTCTTTGACTGTGTAAATGAAATTTTACACAATGTGACATGAAAACGCAACAGGAGCATGAAAACTCAAGAGTCAAGACTATACTGCTGCTAAGCAATAGAGAAATCAATTATTACAATTTCATGTAAAGAGATTACTCACCTACAAGTACTATATACAAGTGATTCACCAGTTTTCAAAAATTTAACCGTTTGTCAGAAGATGTAACTGCATAGCAAAGGAAGCTCGTCAAGCCATCTGCTGAGAATATCGACTATCAACAAACTTCAATGCAGGCACATGTTAATAAATATGCAGTGAGCCATGCAGATACAGCAGCCAAGATCGATTAACTACAAAGGATGGCAGTGTCTGACACTCTGACCAGACTCTCCATATTGATTCAGCGATTGCAGACGGGTAGACCATTTGTTTAGGCACTGCCACAGATAACGCAGTTCAAAAGGCATGCCTTTTCTATGATGCCATTCAGAAAAGGCCAGGTGGCTTACGGTCAGAACAAAATATGCTGCTTCAAAAATTACACAGCTCTATGTTGGTATTCACACGCTTCATCTCGCAGACATGAATAAAAGTAAAACGAAGGATAATATCTTGATGACAGATTAGTCCAGCTAGGGGCAAAAAAAGGCATAGTGAATTCTGGAAGTAACTCACGATTTGGACCCTACAGATTTCTTTGAAGACGCTTTCTTCTGCTTCTTCGGTGGCTTCTCGGGTATCTTCTCAGCCTCTGCAGTCTTCTTCCTGTCTTTCGTCTCCCTCTTCTTCAAAGCATGCATATGGGCTTTAAGAACGGTCGCATATGAAGCTTGGAATTTTAGGTATTCCTTTGCAGAGAGCTGGGAAACAGATTTAGTGATTGGCCTCAAAAGCTAAGCACATGACAGGAGAATAATAAATATCTTGAATAAACGAGGATATTATTTGTGGCACCAGGAAAATGAAAGAATTCCTCGGTCCTCTGCTGATATTGGAGAAAATATTCATAGTATTGCCAACATCTCAGAATATATAGTAGCTACCCTCAAGTCCTAAGTACACACAATTATCCAACCTTAGGGCTTGGTGAAGAAAACACTTTGGTGGACACAAACAAATTTGATATAGCTGGGACAAATAGATATGCACATAGAAGATAGATAAATTACTTAATCATGTACTTGACTACTTGTTTTGTGATATCAGGATAAAGAACATGCGGTCATGATTCCAAATTGACAACATAAAATAGTATTAATTGTGATAACTGATAACCCTGTTTCTACATGAACACACAACTTTTTAGCCTTAAATAAGGTATTCCTACATCATCACCATGTCAGCACTTAAAAGGTAGAAGAGAAATGAAACTATTTGGCAGAACCTAGCTCTTGGGAGTTGGGACTCTGAACTTGTTAAATACCAATATACCATACTCTATTGAAAGGAACACCAAAATAATACTCTGTCACCGTGTATCCATACCCAAATTGTTTTAGCTCACACAGTACCTAGGCAGAGAAACATGCAAATGTCTGATCTATTATGGTTCACATTCCTTGCAACCACGGAGGCATCATTAGCAGTGAATACTAGCAAACCGGTAACCATAATGCACAAAAGCAAATCAGATGCAAAACACATCTCATAGTCGTATCAGCAGCACAAGGACAGTCGCACAAGGACAGTCACGGTACCGAGGTGGAGATGTTCTTCTTGCCATCGGCGATTTATTGGGTAGGGTTTGGAGAAAAAAGATGGGGTGGAGACGGATGGGAGGTAGGTCCTCACCGGCGTGATGCGACGGAGAGGAGGTCTCGCGGCGTGATGCTGTGGATTGCAAGGTTAGGGTTTGGAGGATAGGGTGGAGAGGGAGAGGGAGAGAGAGAGGGAGAGGAAGAGGAGAGGCGATGGGGCGGAGATCCTCACCGGCGAGGATCGATGCGCCTTCGTGCGCGGCGAGATCTGATCGCCTCCGTATGGCGAGATCTGATCGCGAGTCTTGAATTCTTCAGATGAAGACGCGAGAAAAGGGACGGATAACGCTGGCTCCGAGCGGTAACGGACTGTGAGGGCGGGATCTCGATATCGCTGCGATGGATTACGGACAAACCGAACCAAGCGGACTTCAACGACATTCGATTGCGCCGGGAGTTATTACGGCTAAAAAACGTCTAACCAAACAGCATCTAAAATATACCTACACCGAGGTACAATAAAAACACTACACATGGAGCAATCAACATGGGAATAATGGAATCGAAATGAAGACAGTCACAATGAAATGTTCCAACAGCAGTTCTTACTCTATTGAACACAATATCTTGAGAAAGATCACTCGTAATGCGAGGCTCGATAATGAATTTCAGTTCAGGTAAAATAGAATTTTAGTTAAATGCCATACCACTTGAACATTCCATATTGCAAAACCAGCACCCTTACGACAGCGAGGCAAGCTGATGGCCTCTATTTCTTATGCAGCCAACATGATTTACAAAAATAAGATGAACAAGAAATCAGTGGATTTAGATATAAAATCTGGCATATCTTATTATTGAGTGTTAAAACAGCATACATTCGCGTTCACACTGATCACAGTACATCATTGTCTTCTCGGTGAATTGGTTGGTATCAGGATCATAATCACTCGAACCACAAATACTGCATCTACATGATGGACAGAACCAGCTTCCTTCCGGAATGCCCTACAAAAGCGGCATGACACTGAAATTTCATGTTCATAAGAAAACAAAACATATGTAAAAGAAAAACTAAGGAAATGCAGCAGACGTATTAAGTAACTATGACACTCAAACCACAAAATCCTCATCTAATTCAAAAGAGGGACTGAATAACATTCCAAGTGCTCACTAACAATCATATGGGTTGGCACTTGAACAGAAAAAATATTCAATCAAGCACTAGTGATTAAATAATAAAAGCAAATGGGTATATGGCTGAAAATGTCAAGCACCTATGCTATTACACTATTACAGGAACCTTGCAACCATATGGGCATGACAAGTTAGATACTCGAGAAGAAGAAGGCCGAAGGAGCGGAGGCGAGGCGGCGGCGGCCGGCGCCTGGCGCGCGCGCGGAGCTGGGGAGCGGCGGCGTCCTCGTGGCCTGGCTCGGCCTTGACAGATGTGGGAGCCGAGAGGCCGGGAAGGCTGAACGGGCAATGGCTGGCGGAGTGGCCTCGGCAGCGAAAGGCGGGAAGGCGGGTCGGTGATAACATGGCCGAGCCTCGTCCGGAGGCGGGAGGGGCGAGTCGTTCTTGCTTTGGCGTCGGGTGTTGGCCGATCGGGACTCGAATGGGGGCGATGGCATTCGGCGGCAAGGCTCAAAGTTACTGCGACTCGCTAGTTGAGTGGGCCTCGGGCCCAGCCCCGGGGCCGAGGCTCGGCCCGCCCAACAGACCTTAATCTCACTGCTCGATTGGACATGATCCCGTGCATTTTGATTCTGTATTCGTTTGTATTCTGTACTCTATACATGGTTTCAAATAGGGGTGGAAAACGAGCCAAATGAATTTTTTTTCGAGCTTTCTTCGACACTAATTTATTCTTATTTATTATAGTCTCCTGTATTGTTTGTTTGAGACCCAACTTGAACCGAGCCTAACGAGCGAAATAAGTTGACTCTTGTTCCAAATCAACTAATTTTTATTTTAAAAGAAAAATGAATGTAATCGGAGCAATTTTGAAACGAGCCACCGAGCCAGCTCAACGAGCTTTTTTTCCAGCCCTAGTTTCAAATAAATGAAGGTGGGTACTGTCCCAGTCAGAGTTAAAAACTCAAATATGAAATGGCTGCATGTAATCTACGATTGTACCATCTGTCGATACCCAAAATTGAAATGAGCCGGTATCTGTAATTTGCATGGGCCTCCAGTATCAAGCGTGCGTGGAAAGTTTTCGGCCCATGTTTGAAACACCCTAATTTCCTAGAGAATTACTCCGTCGTCACATATAGTTGTCGTTTTAGATATTAGCGTAGTCTTTAAAACATAACTTTAACTACTTATTTTTATTATAATATATTTATAAAACCGAATAAAATTATAATATTATAAATATATTTTTTGAGACAAATCTGCAATATGATTTTCATGTATCAAATTTAAATATTTAAAAAGTATTGATTGTCAAAATATCAAAAGTTTGACTGCAATTATATCTAAAACAACCGGAGGAGGCAGTATAACGTGCCTAAATTGAAAATTCCTGGCGTGGCAGGCCTTCAATGTGCAGTTTTTCTCAGAGGCCACGAAAATTGCAGGAACAATGTTGTGGAATATGGAGTTGAATACGAAAAATATAGCATCAGCTGAGCAAGGTGAATACTGAATGGAATGAGCCAGAAACAACATGCGACACGGAACTGCTACTTCACATGTTAATAGAAGTGATCAGGTATTTTATTTTTATACTGGTTACATTCTCAGTACTCTCTTCAGAGCGTATTTTTTAATGACACCAACAGACTCCAAAAGCCAAAAGATGAGGTCCAAGAGTATCTCTAACAATACTCTCCAAATCTCACTCTCCAAAAGCTAGATTTACAGAACTCTCCAAAAAAAATACCTCTCCATATCTCCTCCCTCTCCAACAGTACCCTCCATATCACACTCTATTTTCTCTCTTCTATATTCTAATCATATTCCACGTAATAGTCATAACAGCAACCGTTTTTTTTACAGTAAATTCAAACAATTATATTTAAATCCAGAATTTAAAAATTAATATTTATTGTGACGACCACATTGTAATGGTTATTTTCGAATGGGTAAATTCGAACGGCTATATTTGAACTTGGGCCTTTTTCATAGTTCAAAGACCAAAATGAGCCCGAGTACATAGTTCGAGGAAGAATTGTGCTATGGTTCTTCAGCAACACATAATATTCTCCCAATTTGTAGATCTCAACTTAACAGGGACAGCAATGCCACTCCCAAACTAGCCTTATAATCCTTCCTGATTAACCAATTATCACTGGTATATCATTGCTGATCAAACGGAGTTTGTTACAAGCAAGCATTAGTTTTTGCACATTAGCCATCACTGTATAAGATAAGCATAGTGTTAATCTAGTCCAAGATAAACCTCAACCACAAACCTGGCGTAACGGCCAATAATAAACAAGTAGCAAGGAGTATCGTAGGCCAATCAAAATTTGGGCAAAGCAGTATCTTGCTCTAGAAAAGATCAAGGAGAAAAGGAGAAAAGAAGATTCAGGCCAACCTGAAATCAGATGATCACTGGTAAACTTATAGTTCAAGCATGTCCTTTCCAGTACAGCTGACAGCTGATTCTAATACACAATGTGACAGTTTTAATGGTATTGTTCCAGTCATTGGTTTCCCCGATCCATTATACATAGCAGGAACAAAAAAACAACAACAACAACTATCCGTTTAAAATCTGAAGATCGCAGCCAAAAAGGATGGAAAAACAGCACCATTCAATGATGGAATTACAGTGCAACATGTGGCTTTCTTGATCATTAATCAAAGAATTAAACAATAAAAGCAGCAATTTATGTCAAAAATCAAAACGAATGATCATCCTGCAAACATCGCCGTTAATTATTCAACTGATCATTCCCTTACCAAACCGAAGCAAATGATGAATTGATCAGTAGAGCTTAGTTTCATCTTGTGTCAGGAGCTCACCATGCATTTCATGGGCTTCGACGTCCAGCCGGGCGTGTTCAGATCCACGAGCTCCACATTAACCTGAATCATCAATCATGCAATTCCGTTGAGAGCATGTTAAGAAAAAGAACTCCATTGATGCATTGATGTTAATTATAAGCCAGTGGTCAAGTTTAGTTATCAGTCAATAAATTGAAACAGAACGGAAGTCACATACCAAAACTAACAATATCATCACCAAACAGAAAAGATTCAGAGGGCATCATCACTTATGAAATGCAACTTTAATGTACATGAAAGCGAGGGGTACTGTTAAAACTTAAGCCTCACAAATTAATATCAAAATTAAAGTTTAATTGTTAATCATCAAGCAACCAGTTCAATCCTGAAACGATAAAAACAAAGGTTTGCTCATGGGACATTAAATAACCAGCCCAGTGTAACTCTTGAAACTAAACAGCTTGTATAGCACTACTCCAGCAACAAGCATAAAGCAGAATCATCGAATACAACCTAAATGATCAAACCTACATTTAGTCCTAAGTCCTGAACTCAAAGTCATTGACCCTGTAATGTCCACAGTCCAGTACACATGAGAACAAATGGAAGACCACATACACACATGCATAAACCACCAATCAACAAATTGAAAACCTCAAACGCATTTCCTGAACATCACATTCACGTCAATGCCAGTTGCGAGGAGAGGCAAAAGGTCAATCGCGTCTGAGATGTTCTGCTCCGGTTACAGACATACTCCTCGTCCTTGCCCTGCAAATCGCATCCCAAACAAACTCGTCACAAATGAACACGACAAACAACCGCAACCTAATTATGCGAAAGCTGATCGAACCTGCACGCTGCTGTTGGAGTCAATGAGGCACTCGGCGACGAGCGAGAGCAGCTTCTGTTGCGACACCCAGATTACCAAAAAATTTGGCGCAATACATTTCGCACATCCAACCAAGACACTAAACTTTTGCATTTGAGAACCCTAATATGCGCATCTCGGTTATCTGTACCAGCACTGGACAAATTTAGAGATCCGTTTGGAACCCTAATATGTAGTCTCTTGCTACCAAATCACCCAAGAAAGCAGAAATCTTTCGCACCAAACAACTCGGCGCAGGCACTAGGAACCTACGAAGTAACCAGGACACACAAAACCCTAACAAATCGAAACACCAAGATGAGGCTGGAACACCATTAATTCCAAAATGAGTGCACAAAAATAAATCCTAACAAAAACAGGCTGCAATCATCCACCCTTGAACAACCAAAATGGGGCATTAACCATACCTCGACAGGCATCAACATCCGAATCACCCCAAATCCCCAATCAAAATCAAAGAACCATCGCCATAACAAGCAACAAGAGGCTAGAAGAAAGAAACAAGCGGAGGCAGCGATGGAAAATAAGGGGAACGAAAAGGCAATCCGGATTTGGCCCCTCGCCGAACAGGGAGAGGGGGACCGGGCCGCGCGGCTTCTCCCAGGCGGAGGACTTGGCGTCGAAGGGGCGGTGGGCGTCGATCCATCCGAGCTGGGTCCGAATTGAAGGGCCTCGCCACGAAGTCGCCCCAGTCGTCATCGAACGCGGCAGGGTGGGGAGCGGGAGGTGCAGGTTGGCACGGGCGAGACGAGAAGGAGAGGAAGCCGCAAAGACGCGAGCGGAGAAACCAGCGAGGAGAAGGGGCCGGTGTCCGTGCGGTCGCGCGAAGAAACGCTGCCGTTGCGCCCTGCCGGATAGTGTGGCGATTCTCTGTCCGCTCGCAAATTTTGGGGAAAAGGTGGCGATTCTGTTGGAGCTGGCTTTTGGCACAGACTCGCTAAAAATTGAAGATAGGGAGTCGAATAGCAAATCTGTTGGAGTTGCTCTAACAGGATACAAGATGTCATTGCCAATACTGTATATATAGGAGATATATCCAGTGCAATCAGCACTTTGGTGTAATCATCGTGCAATCCAACTAAGAAAGTTTCAAAAAATTCTGAAAAAATCGTGGATGTACATCTCATCTTACTCCATCTACATATAAAATTTCATGATCAAATTCGTCCTGTGCTTGAAGTTACAAAAAGACAAATTTGGGGTGCATTTGAACTATTCAAGTTTGTCTGAAATTTGTCTTTTTATTACTCTTAACATAGGACGAATTTGATCATGAAATTTTATATGTAGATGGAGTAAGATGAGATGTACATCCACGATTTTTTCAGAATTTTGAAACTTTTCTTAGTTGGATTGCACGATGATTGACTGATATGTCCCGCATATATATGTGTAACAACTATAACAAACAAAAAAGAGACGCTATTACGCTCACGAACTGGAGAAAAGTATACTATAGGAACATATTATATAGTAGTACTATAGGAACTGTTGGCTTTTTTAGATAAAGGAAAAAAATTCCGATCTCTGCAAAATGGACACGACCATTTTACATAGTTTTTAGCTATCAAGCTGATCTCCAATAAAAAGGAAAATGATAACTAAATAAAGATCAAAGACAGAGTCTATTATTATTTCGCCATCCATTCTTAGCAAATATTTCTAGCGCGACGACTTCTAGTGTTCTACTCGCCAACCGGATGGTCTCCTTTGAGTTCTCATGCTGCAACTGTGCCCAAAATCGCAACCAGTATGTTCCCCTGAAGATAGCCTGCAGACAAGAAGTATATTATTTTTTCTCAAAGAGTAAATCATTGCGTGTGCACCAAATAGCCCACAAGAGAGCTGCAACCCCCGCAAAAATCAATCTTTTTTCTATCTTTTCAAAGCCTGATAACCAATGTCCAAGCATGTGAGAAATAGATCTTGGTGGAGTTAACCCAGTAGCTATGTGAATAATTCTCCAAATAGTTTTGGCATGCTGGCAATCAATGAACAAGTGCTTGATTGTTTTATTGATGTTACAAAAACAACATTTATGACTCCCAGTCCAATTCGTTTTAGCTAGGTTATCTTTTGTTAAGATTACTCCTTGTTGTACATACCAAAGGAAAATCTTAATTTTCAAAGGAACTTTTAGTTTCCAAATGAATTCACTAGTGAAAGGAGCACCATGGTTCATTAGGTAAATATACATAGACCGTACTGAGAATTGACCATGTCTATGTAAATCCCAGTTAAATGTGTCCCTTCCATTTGTGAGCTGAATATTAGCTACTTTTGCTACTAGGTTATGCCACGATGTCAATTTATCCCCCACTAAAGCACGTCGAAAGGTAATATTTTGTGGCATTTGCGTCATGACACTTGCCACCATGCTATGTGGGTAATTGACAATTTATATAGACTAGGAAATTGCGCTTTGAGTGGTTTAGAGCCCATCCACGCGTCTTCCCAAAACCTAGTTTGTGAACCATTCTGTATTTTAAATGTTCCACAACTTAGAAAATTGTCCCTAACCTTGAGAATCCTTTCCAAAATGTGAATCCCTAGGTTTAATTTGCACAGGATAAACATTTTGAACTCAGATATTTATTCTGAGCAAGGTCCGCGAGTCCCTCCTCATTTAGTAGTTTAAATAACCACTTGCTTAGGAGACATTTATTTTTGATTTCAGGATCAGTTATTCCTAGACCTCCTTGATACACCACCAGAAAACAGACAATCCCTTACGACCACAAACCGTCAAGAAAATATAAGAAACCGTCAAGTTTTATTTCTTGACGGTGTAACCGTCAGCAAAACCTCTCACCCCGGGTCGTGAAAATCGAATTTGCCGACGGTTACCCTCTCATAAAACAAACCCCGACGATACTACATCACAAGAAAATTAGATTTCCTTGACTGTTCATACCCGTGAGGAAAATTAAACCTGACGGTTTTAACCCGCAAGTAAAAACTATTACCCTGGCTGCTATATTACCGTCAAGAAAATTAAAACTGACGGTTTGTAACCCGTCAGCAAAAAGTATTATCTTGACTGTTCTATACCCGTCAGAAAAATTTAATTTGACGGTTTTTAACCCGTCAGCAAAAAGCATTACCTTGACTGTTCTGTTACTGTCAGGAAAATTTAACTTGACGGTTTCCACCCATCAGGAAATAATTCCTTGCCAGCCTGAAACTTAAACCTGACGGCTTTTACTCGTCAAGAAATATGCTGTGCTTTTATGTCGAAAGCAATTCTCGCCATCTTGTCGATTGTCACAGAGGATGGGTCACTGAGATAGGCTATTGTGGAACACTGCTTAATCGGAGTCAGGCAACTCGAGAGCTCCAAAGCACATAAGAACATATTTTAAGCACATAATCAACTTGGCAGATTCACACAACCATGCATCAATCAATTGAACACATATCCATGCATCAATCAACAAACATATAAAAAGTTTAGCTTCCATAGAATAGTCCCATCATTGGGATATACATTAGTCATCAATAGTCATGCAAAAGTGGCAACCACATAAAGATTCATCAGCACATCCTAGTCATACAAAAGTCAAGCACTGCATCCAACTAAAAGTCATCAAAAGTCAAGCACCACATACAGAAGGCTTCATTTCCACAACATTAAAGTTTTGTTAGTCAAAAGAACTGCAAGATATCATAGAAATTCATCTGGCGACAACTAGTTTAGATCCATCGCCGTGTTGTTATTGGTAGCATGGTGGTTGTCTCCATCAATGTCGTCACCATAGTTCTCCATGTCGTGACGTGAGCATCTCCATCAATGGCGTGATCATCCTGTTGTGAGCCCACATGGGAGGAACCAGGTCCCAGTCCCTTGCTGCAAGGTGAGCAAATTATGTCAACTTTACTTAAATAAATCATTATAGCTTGTAATATTATTTCAGTTATCATAATCCAATACAAAATGTGCACCACATAGATCTACCAAGTTAACAAATCATGGTAACAACTCAAGACTATTTAAAATTAAAATAATTAGCTCAAGAACATACAAGGCTTAGCATATACTCAATATTAGTCTAACCTCACAACAGGTCACAAGTATGGGTGTACTATGTAGCAAAAAAGTCATTTGCCACCTTACCGTCAACTATAATTAAATGATTGAGGTTATGCCCATGTTTAGAACATTCAACACGAGTCCACTCGCTCACTGCTGCACTGCTTGTTGACACTCTGACACACCAACAAATATTAGCTTTCTAAGCCAATTAGCCCTCCAAATGACAGGTGCCAAATGTAGGAAGCTCATAGGGGGTTTTGTTTGTACGTAAGGTAATAATTGTATGTATTAAATGTTGTTACCCGTGCTTGTGTAGGTGTTCCACGGTGTAGCATCTCTGGTGGTGGTTGTTCGCCTATCTTCTCAAAAAGCATCTACATTTGAAAAATACCATTTGAAGTTGACCAATTCAATAGTTACATGAATTGAAAATGTGTGTGAATTAACAATATTACCAAGATCATTTGGCGGTGAACTTCTTGTGTCAGAGTAGTTCTTGATTATGTCGAACCACATTTCGATAAGAGATGGAATTGATGGCCTAATATTTCTTGATTTGGCGGTGATAGAATATCAGCCTTCTTGATAGCACCATTCCCAATTGGTACACGGCCATGGGGCATGCCACCGTTGATCAGACACGGTCAAACCAAAGCACCAAAAAAAAGTTCATCAGACACAATTAGCTCAAATCTTTCATGGAAAAAAACATTACCTCAAGGGGTATATCCTTATAATTAAGAAACACAGTTATGCATGCAGATCAAACTCCGAGGGCAAACCAATTCAATGAATTAAGCAAAATGTGTATATGATAGTTCATGGCACAAGCAATATATATAGCACTATCTTCTTCTTAATTTGTCTTCCATAAGTAGATCCTAGAAAAGCAAAAGGATTTCGGACCAGACGCTTGATTTCACGGCAGCTTGCGGTTCCGCTTGTCGAGATCCAGAGCGCGTCGACCTTGGCGGTGGTGTTCACGAACACACTCTCCAGACTGCACGCCGAGTGCTTGAGCACGCAGGGTCGCCGCGCTAGAGATTTGGGGAGGCCGAGTGTTTGGGGGAAGAAGCCGATGGGGTTTTGGGGAGGCCGTCAGGTCGTGGCGACTCGCTAGAGGGATTTGGGGAAGAAGTTGATAGGGTTTGGGGGGAGGCCACGCAGGTAGGGGTGGAAATTAAGCTCAAGGCTCGAGGCTCGGCTCGGCTCGGCTCGATGCGGCAGCGAGCCGAGCCCGAGCCTACTAATGAGCTCGTTCCGGTAACGAGCCGAGCCCGAGCCGGCTCATGAGCTGCCTGCTCGCTCGTTCGCCTGCTCAAATCGCACAATCGACTTAATTTCCATACATTGTTCTACAGCAAGCACTATGCATTGTTCCAAGTTCATTTCCATACAAATTAGCATCCAACATAAAACATAAAATCCATACATTGTTCTACCGCAAGAAAATGAACCTTCACAACTAGTTGCTTTTCATCAGAGACTGCCGGGCCAAGCCACTAGCGGCCAGATCGCTTCTCCTCGGCTCACGGGGAGGTTGGGGAGGTGCCGCCACGGTGGAGCCATGGAGGGAGAGCGAGACGGGAGGCGAGGCTGGAGCTGTGTGCGGCTGCCTGGCGGGCGGCGAGTATGGCAAGGGGCAAGGCTGGCGATCTGGGCCGGTCGAGGTGGTGGCGGTCACGCGGCGTGCGAACCCTAGTCATTGGGCTGGAAAGGGCGCGGCCGTTGGCGTTGCCGAGATGGCACGGGGATAATGGCGGCTGTGGTGGTGGCTTGGCCGGCGTGCGTGGTGGTTGCTGAACCCTAAGTGCGGAGGCGTCGCGGCGTCGCGTGGGCGGGGAGGAGTCGAGTGATCGGGCGGCTAGGGCGTCTGTTCGCGTGGGGGTTGGGAAGGGAAGTGTGGTGTCTGGTCTCTGGTGGGCCGGGCCGGTGGGGAGGGGACCGGACAAAGGCTTGAGCTCAGCTGATTTTCATCCGGCCCACGAGCCTAACGAGCTGGCTCGTGGCTCGAACGAGCCCGAGACGAGCCTGATTTTGAGCTCGTTGATGCTCACCGAGCCGAGCCTGGCTCGCTCGAATTTTGACCGAGCTCGACGAGCCGAAGCCGACCACCCCTACGCTGCTGGTCTGGCGGTGGCGCTAGAGGATTTGGGGAAGATGATAGGTTTTGGGGAGGCGCGGGTTCTGGCGGCTGGCGCTAGGATATTAATTTCTGTACCCGTTTCACGTCGTGTGGTTTTGGCGCCACAGCCAAATTATAAACCTGACGGTTTGCGCCGGTGTAGGGTCGAGGATGCGCCTAGAGGGGGGGTGAATAGGCGATTTACGAAATTCGATCGCTCACTAAACAATTCGCTCTAATCAACCCCTATGTCAAAACCTACTCAATTATAATGCGGAAGCGATAATCTAGGTTTTGACAATTAAAGCCTAAATCAACTAGTTTCACTAGTGCACTAGCTAAATTATGTCTCTAAAACCAGAATTGCTAAATTGAACAATCAATTATACTAAACAATCCTAATACAATCAAGCAATTGATAGATATGCAAAAGGTAAATACTTGAATGTAAAGAGACAAGGGACAACCGATGTTTTTCCGTGGTGTTCGGAGACTTGCCGGTCTCCCCTAGTCCACGTTGAGGCTAGCCCACACTTGGACCGGCTCCCGCTCGAGCACCCGCCTCTTTCCACTAGTCGTGGTTTTTCACGCGCGCGTAGGCTCAACCGAACCTTCACAAACTTGCGGGCTTCTCACACCTCGAGAGCTCCCGCAAGACAACGCCACGCCGTCTAGAGTCGGCAACCTCCAAGAGTAACAAGCCGCTCCTCCGCTTGAACTTCACCGAACACAACGAATCGCTCCCGGTGATCACCTCGTGCAACACATGCACCAAGACCTCCCTCAAGTGCAACACATGCACAAGAGACACTCAAACCACTTCCTAATTGCAACACATGCAATTAGTCTCACTCTTAAGCTCAAGAAACAAATTGAGGAGTGCAACACATGCAACCACCTCTCATAAAACTCACAAGAACACCAGCACCTTGCCCCAACACCCCAAGGCCTCCTTTTATAGCCTCCAAGCCAAAACTAGCCGTTGGGGGTCGAAATGGGCAGAATTCGGAAAATTCGGTCCGACCGACCTCGGCCGGTCCGACCGCCCTCACAAGCCAGTCGTCGGAAAAATGACCGATTACATGGCGGGTTGGACCGCTCATGGCCCGCCAAGATCAAGCGGGCGGTGATCGATCACCGCGGCCGGGCCACACCGCCCAAACGAACGAAAAACACGCTCTGGAAAAATCAAGCCGCAGACGGGCTGGTTGCACAAGACCCGGCGGTCGTCCGACGGACACGGCCGGTCAACCGCCCACGGTTCGAGCCCTGTCCGGTCCAACCATGGATCGACCACAAAAACACTCATAACTTTTACTCGAACTCCGATTTTGGTGATTTTTGATTCTATGAAGCTTATCACGAGGGCTACAATCTCCACCCATTTTCATGATTTAAGCACCCATAGAAATTTTTAAATATCACCAAAACCAACTTGTAAAAACACATTTCATAATCAACTCAAGATCTATTTGCAAAACGTATTAAGCAAATCAAACCCGAGTCTATGAGATTAATCCCCCTAGCCATGTAAAGGTCAACACAAGACCCAGTCAACTTGCCAACACCGTTGCAAGCCCTACTCACATGCTCTCGGGATTAGGACTCATAAACCTCGGTTTATTCGCACAACTGAACTTGCAAATAACATAATAAACACATTTCATGCTTGAGCACTACTCTTTGCAACACATGCAAAAGTCTAGCTCCAAGCAATATCAAATCAAGGTGCATGAACTCTCTAATTGCAACACATGCAATTCTCTAGTTCCATGCAACACCAAAACCAAACTTCAACTAAAACCAAATCACATGTATGAGCTCTTTACTCAACACATGCAAGCCTCTAGCTCCATACAAAACACACAAACATCAAATCGTGCTTGAGCTCTCTCCTTTGCAACACATGCAAAACTTAGCTCCAAGCAACCACACGATTTTAGAAAGATTGTTTTGCGAAACCAAAGCATGAAGCTTCAACATTTGCAACACATGCAAAAATGAACTTCACGCAAAAGCCAACGCATATTGCTTATCCTATTTGCAACACATGCAAATCAAAGCATTATGCAAAAACCAAATGCATACGCTCTTCCTCTTTGCAACACATGCAAATTGGAGCATAAACCAATAACAACCAAGTATAAGCTTAACCCATTCGCAACACATGCCAAATGGTTAACTTTATGCAAAAACCTAAATCCAACTAAAATTTGAGCTTTGAGTGAACGCGGATTGAGATCACCAACACATGATGAAGCTCAAGCTAGGAAACAACCCCTCTTAATAGTACGGCGATAAAAACCTTAGACTCAAAGACTACAAAGTCCTTAGCCTATCTAATTATACCTTTGCCACCGCACGCAAGCAATCCCCTTTGGGGTCTTTATGATCATCACTTTGATACTCCTCTTTGTCTTCGGGATCTTCTCTTGACGCCCATCACCTCATGATGCCGTCTTTATCCCGTTCTCAATCATCTCTGGACTTGACCTAACTCAATCACAACTCATGAAACGTGTTAGTCCAAGATGCATGGTTGTCTCAATTATCTCTTGCACTCCATTAACACATAATGGATGCCTTTAGATCAATTGAGCACAACCTAAATCAATTTGAATGATTTATGTATGTCTTAAGTACAATAATGCAACTCATGCTTTATTATACTTAAGAACTATTCATTTGTCCTTAATTAATCAAGAAACACCATCAACACATGATGACATGTTCTTTAATGATTAATAAGACAAATGAACTCAATTTAAATTATCATTTAAATTGATGTGAGTATATATTAACTACACAAGTTTTCATATACTCATGTTGATGAAAAATAATGATCCATTATGTGTAAACTATATGGAAATGATCATTACTCTAAGTCATCAACTATAGAATAGACCCCACATGTATATGTGCATAAATATAATTAACTTGGACATAATATGCACATATTCAATTTGATCGTATTGGAGTATATCCTATATTACCATGAATATACTTATAACTAGGCAATTCAAATATATACTCAAGGATTTAGTTTCTTTGTCTTGATCTTTATATGTGTCAATAAAGAATAGATCAATACAAAGAGACTTTCAAGTTAAACTACAAACTCCCCTAAATATGTGCATCCATGTAATGTGTGGATTGGGAAACATGATGCACGTTTGTGGTTAATATAATGGAGACATTCATACTTTAACTTGACTCCAAAGTATGCAACTAATACTAAGATGAATACGCATACATACCTTGGGTTTTCCATTTTTCAATGCGATGAGACTAATCAAAGATATTCTAAATAAACAAGTTAGTCTCGATATAAGATTTGTCATTAATAATAAAATCACATTAATGGATAATCTCAATATTAGATTTGTCATTAACACCAAAACCATAACTAATGAAGGTTGAACTTACAGCCGGTCAAAAAAAATAATTTTTCTGACGGTACTATTATAATCGCCAGAAAAATATATTTTCCCTAGCGGTGGTTTCATACCCGTCAAAAAAATTATAATTTTCCTGACGTCGCCAAAACTCCCGTCAATAAAATATAAATGCCTCACAGGCTCGGTGGGCCCGTCAGGAAAAACTGAGACGGTCAGGGATTGTCTGTTTTCTGGTGGTGATATTTGGGACGACACAGGATATCCCATTTTGCAAGGTGATATTTTCGCTTATCATTATTGCCCTGCCAAAAAAAACCTGGATCGATAAAAATCCAGTCTTTGAAGGACACCCTTTGGGATTTCAAAGAAAGACATCATGAACATAGGAAGGCTACTAAGTGAACTTTTGGCTTAATATGAATGAATATGTTGTTTTAATGTCTGAGTTTCTTTGTGCACCTATTTTCATGGAATCTTGATTTCTATATTTTCTGATTTATAATATTCATCATCTGGATATTTCATTTGCGTGCTAGTAGGTCGCTAGCTGAAAGGAAACATGCATGTTAGTCAGGGCTCCCGTACTAACAATTTTGCAATATCATCTAACAAGTTTTCTCTAGAGACTAGAATTGTAGTTACCAAATGAATTTTAACTTATTAGAATTGTGATGACCAGACAGTCTCACGGTACTAATGCCATCCGTTATTTTTGCTGATAGGCCAAATGTTTTCTTTGACCTTATGTTAAGGCCTGTTGAGTCATTGTCCCTTGCATTACTTTTTTCATGATACCATGTCTGATGAAACCATACTGGGCCATGATATATGACAAGTGAATAGTTTAAACTATCATTATATCACATAGTATAGTTGATTGATTATAATATGTGCAACATATATGGTTTCTGTTTTCACGTATTATCCACTACAAGGAACAGGGAAAAATTCGTGGGCCAAAACCCACAATTTAGGTCAAAACTCACAATTTAGGTTAAATTCGTGAGCATACCGTCAATTTAGTTCACGAATTTAACTCGACGAATTTAATCAATTAAATTCAGTAGGCACCCAATTTAAATTAAATTAAATGGAGTTCTTGAAAATACCCACAATTTAACTTTTAAATTGTGGGTCCCAAACAAACCCACAATTTATTTAAATTTGTGGGTTATAACCCAATTTATTTAAATTAAATGGGCGAGAAAAGGCAATTTATTTAAATAAAGTGGGCCAAATAAAACCCACGAATTTAGTTAAATCCGTGGGCCAGAGAAACCCACGAATTTAGTTAAATTCGTGGGCCAAATAAAACCCACGAATGTAACTATTAAATTAAATTCGTGGGTATTTATGGGCCCACGAATTTAACAGACATTTGTACAAAAAAATATATATATCCACATATGGCCTAAAAATGAATATTAATTTATGTATTGTACAGTCAATATTAATTTATGAGATGCAATTAGGCCAGCTGATTACTGTTAAGGCATATAACAATATTATAAAAAGCAATTCTAGAAGACAATCAACCAGATCACATGATATTACTACATCCTTAGAAGCCACTAGTCAGCAATTATGAATGAAATATTGTTTATAAATATAAAAAGGACAGATATTGTTTCGAAATATAAAAGGATAAAGTAGCAATAATGATCTCAATATATTTTTTGCTCGTATATCTAGAACTTCACATTTCAACTCAATCTTATCAATGGTGATGGCTCACTATTTTTCAAAGGTAGGGTCCTTTCATGGACAATCTCCCTTTCCTCCCAACCACGCTTTCCATGGAACCGATGCATAGTGTGTTGGATATAACATGAACATTACCAAATAAATTTGTCGGTGGTGTCCTAAGGAAAGGAGAAGTCACTGATTGCTCTGTGAAATGATGCAGATCCATTGACAACAGGCTTTGTGCCTTTAACCTTTCATCCAAATGACACGAAAGACAAGGAAAAAGGATCAATTGCCTGTTTCATATTAGAATAAAAAAAGGAAGAAAGAAAACTATTTGCACAGTGTAACAGAAGACCTACATATATAAACACAAAATTAATGCTTGATAGTTTAATTTTATCATACATTTTCAACAGTGAGACTTAACGCTACTAAAAATGTGAAAAGAGTAATCATACATTGTCATAAATAGAATTATAGAAATTAAACAAACCGCTTCAATAAGCGGTTGCCAAATGCCGGGACATTGCAAGTACACCACCCACCCTCCAAGTTCTGCAGAAGGACCATTTACCATCACAAGAAGAAGATCATTCAAAGCCTCTTCACCCCATGCACATGTGACTTGACAAATAAATAGGTAAAAACTACAACTCGAGTTGAAACATAAAAATATGTAGTTTAGTCAAGTGGTACATGGTGTGATGAATACAGGACTTACCGGCCCACATAACAACCCCACCAGCACTCTCAATTCGTTTCCTCTCATCACTTCTGTTTGGCTTGTGATCTTCAGAGAGTGCAATAGCTGTGGACAGGAAGGAAACAAGATATTTTACTAACAATTCAGCAGCATAAACATCTGGGTTGTACCGTCACATCGTGCGAGAGCAAACAAACACATGCCTTGGATATTGGAACAAGAGAATTAATAGTGCTTATGATCTTGATACAAGCTCAATATGTGTCAATACCTCTGATTTGTAAACTTGAAAGGAGCTTTCTTAGAGCACAAATTTGCATAAGCACAAGGAGATGGGTAAGTAAGTAAACAATTTGGTAAGTTCATGACACCTCCTCGCCATGGACTATATATAATTGGTCCATTTAACATTGTATATTTAATCCGAATGCTAAGTGACATCTCAAAAGCAGGGAAAAAAGCTAAGATCAACAAGAAATGGGGCAATGCTTTTCCCCGTAAAAGAGGATGATAAGAACAGGTAAAGCAATTACAAATACTGACTTCCTTTTGCTGCATTTGTTCGAGAACCATATGAAGTCACAAGTCATGTGATCTCTGACATGTCATTTGATTTGAGCTATAATGATAAAATGTTACATCACTGGTGATAAATTGAGCAATATGTTTTGTGCCATATAGGTTAGTGTTCTACACGCGGTTAAAAAATATTAGAACCATTATTCATTGAAGCCATAATGCTACCAAGATGCCCTCCCATTACTTTCTCTCTGAACCCATTACCTTGACTTTCCATAGGAAGTCTATCACGAGTTCCGTAAACACATACTCTCCTCAAGCTCATACTTGCTATTAGCCCGCTCTAGAAATGATTTTTCCATAGTAATCTGGGTATTGAAAATACGAAAGAAGCGGTTAGTAAATCAATGCGAGAGACAGTTGACAACTAATCATTTTAAAAAAGAGATAAAGAACCTCACTTGGAATATATAACTAGAGTCGGGAAGAATAACACTGAATGCAGACAAAACACATGTACGCTTATATATAAATTGTGCTCGATTTTATTGGGAAAGGCAAACTTTGGAGACAAAACAGGTTTTGCCTCGCCATTTTCAAACAAAAGCTCAAGCACAAGTGCACAAATGACCTATGATGAAATAAAGCTAACCTTGCATAAATGGCTCAAGTAGCAAATAAAGACATGTATATCACCAAAATGTAACCCAGATGTTTATATACAAGCACGTCTCGAGAAAGTCTGTCCATTGTAGCTGTTTAATAGAAGACAAAGTAAGTAAAAACAATAAAAGGGCCTCCTTTGAAACATAAACAATTCTCAAATAACTAATACCTGCATATAGCATATTAGTCCATGTTTTAAAGGAGGCTAAGACATGCTAAAGAACAAAGGTTCTTAATATTTTCGCAAAATCAAAACCTTATCATAATCCAAAAGATCTCTTACTGATTTTTGTAATTACAAACAATTGAAAAATCAAATTTGCTCTTCTCTTATAGGCCATATCTTTGTCGGTCTAAATTTACTTGTTGGTAGAAGAAAACAGGTGATGTAGAGCATAAAGAGAAGCGATAGATGGAAAGCCTTTAGCAAAGAAGATGCACTATTGCTATTTATGGGAAAAATGACATGGTCTCAAAGCAAGTTTCACCAAGCACTCATTCGGCCTTTCGCTACAAATGGAGAAACATGGCAAATCTGTATGTACATCTCTTCGTTGCTTCCTCCACAATTAACTTCTTTATTCTTGCCTTGTACCTATCAACTTTGTAGGAATTGTGCATTGCAGGAAAATTCGAGCAATTTTTTCTAAGAAAATGACAAAGAAACCCGAAGGACCCCAAAAAACGCTCATCTTTGAGCAGCATACTTTCAAGAAATAAGCCCATCATTGCACTTTAATGAGCATACATCGATATTTTGGACGATGGGATGAAAAATAATGAATGTAAGATCGGTGCAAGTAAGCAATGAGGTAATTACCAGCAGAAAGATCGCCATCTGATCCGGAAAGAAATGAGCATACAAGTAAAATACTATCATGTGTCAAAACATAAATTCAAGTTAATCTTCGTTCCACGGCAAGTGTGGAACACCATCTTTGCTAGAAGAATTTAACGCGATGATCGATGAAACACCAAACCGACAAGCTATGCTAAAGCTTCGTATCATTTCTTTGGAATTGTCACCAATTTTTTTTCCAAAGTCTTGTTCTACGACGTAAACAAAAAAAGAAGAGAAAGAAATGATATTCGCCTTTAAACTATTTGAGAACATGGCTTGATCATTTTCTTGCTTAGCATCTTTGGTAATGTCTCGTACTAACAAATCACAGTAAACTAATTGGCCGTGAGGGAGAAACACAACACATTAAACACGGCCTGATTTCGTGCACTTAAGACATCTTTGAGAGTGATATCCGAGTTAAGACCGACAATGCAAAAGATACCCTTATAAAAAAAGTCGATACAACAGGTTCAGGTGCCTAAATCCCTTAAGGAGAGCAAACAAAACATTGCAGAGCCCCTTTATGCGGTCTTAACTCCGGATCACTAGAAAGTTTAGAAGGTTTATCAAGTATATGTCCGATTTTTAGTTTTGATCATTAACATGACCAAATGTAGAGGCCCACCGAGTCAACAAGATAAAGGAAGAATATCAAAAGGTGATACACTTAGCAAATGTTCGGATTGTTTGTTTCACTATTATTATAGTCAACAGATATAGAAAACACTAAGGACTTTTTAAAAGTTGAAAAAGTCCATGGGTCAAGGAATCTAACCTTGTTGGTAGAAGATATACTTGGCCTAACACTCCAAATTAGAAAGGATATTGCGGTAGATGAGATGACAGGATATTCTTGATGGAAAACAATCTTGTAAGTGCAAGGATGTTTCTCAATTGAAAAAATAATTAACAAAGGGAAGGATCAACCATCCATCACATATGTAGAAATTGGAATAGATCTTAGTAACATAGAAGAATTTTAAATTTAGATGGTTTTATGATTATGTTAATTGCAAATTGAGGGCACGGTATATATGACAAGTTTCCTAAGTTTGATATTGGACACAAAGCATTCGTTTCTATATGTAACAAAGTTAATGCGTTGAGAAGATGAGATAACACGGAGTTACTGAGATGGCAGAGGTGAAGTCCCTCACAAGAGCGAAAATACATAGAAATGAGATGGTGGAGCTTGATTACAACATGTGGAACAGTTATAAACAGATCTTGAATACTATAAAAATGAAGAAATATATTTGGTTTATTCTAAATCAAAAATAAATTTGTCTCAACCAAGATTGAAAAGGACAACCAAGCTATCTCAGATGATGCCGATTTGGTTTGTGTTGGGACTTATATTGTCATCTACCAAGCCATATTTGTGATCAAACCAAAGATTAGCATTGAAGCATACACCTTGCTTCTAGCAAAGGAAGTATATCTCATAGCTGCAAAGAAAAGTTCATAAATACGCAACAAAATCTACATGTGCAAGTATATCTCATAGCTGAATCTGATTGTAAACTAATTTTCTTCTTGGGTATATCATTATGCTCTGTGTTTTACCGAGCACGTAGTATGTTGAATTTCATGTTTGCTTTCTATTTCTTCCAGTGGCCATATTTGTGGATTACTGATTACAAACCATGGCCTCTTCAAGAAGGTACTTGATGCTAGCGCCTAGCAACTTCTAGTATAGAACATGCTCCACCAATATGACTACATGATACGTGCAGGAAAATGCCATTGTGAAAATGGAATGGACAAAAATCGAGCAATAGCGGGAGGTTGCCATTGGATGTAAATGAGCAGGACAACAAAATAAAGTGCTATTGAAAGGAAAAGTGTAACCATTACCTTTGTGTAGCCATTAAGATTGATTAAAATTTGTATTTTGTCTTCATTTATCATTTTGGCAATCACATCGATGACATGGTAGACGCATCAATGAAATGCTCACGCATCGGTATCTGTTGTCTCCATTCTGTACCATCGTTTTGACTCAACATAGCGTAGAAAACCCATTCTGCCAATTTATAAGTTGTTGATAGAATAAAACAAAACAAGTGTAGAAAGTAAAAAGGAAAGTGAACGACCTCAACGTTGTCACGGTCATGCAGTCCAAATCTCGAACCCATGAGATGGGAAAGAGGATGATTACCAAAATCACTACTCACATATCTGTAATATTCACAAGAGATGCATATTATTCAAGGATTGCAGAGCCCAACATATCTAAAAAAGGATACTCGCAAAAGCAGGAAATCCTTAATCGCTTTCTTCATGTCATTGTACATAGTATAATTGTACATAAATAGAACTTCGCAGTAGCTGGCAGCCCGGGCATATCAAATATGAAATATGCAAAAACTAACATGGATTTTCATGCCAACTTTTACATGATAAAAATAAGCACATAGCAAAAAAGTATAGTGTATGTTAGTTCCAAGAAATAAGCTAAGGAGTAAGGACTCTCATGATCCATACTTCGAATAACACGTGGAGAGTGTATAATTTATTTATATATGTTGTGATTGCACACATAGACAATTATGTGGAATCTTACCGTAAAAGTATGCGTAGGTTGCATGTTGCTACCGAAAATCGGGACCTTGACGAAGAGCTTGTTTATAGCTAATTATAGTTGCTTCTTGATGTCCACTACAGAGGGCAATCTATTAACTAGAGCATCATTTGCAGAGGATCTATCTGATACTTCATTGTAACATGCAACAAAGATCAAGATAAATTCACGATGCACACAAAGAACAATATTAGCAAAAATAGGGTATATATGGTCGTGCAAATTATAACTAAACCATGAGTAGAAAATTACGCATGGGAAGGAGAGCCCAAACAAGCAAAGCAATCACGCGCAATCCTCTACAAAATTATATAAATAATAAAATTTTCAAGCCATAGACTTGCTTGTATATCACTACCAAATTGTTGAGTGGAGAAGACAACCCGGATGTAATGACAATTCTTTGCCTTGTAAAATGAAGCAAGAAACACTTATCATGTTCTGCGATTTATTTTGGTTTACATATGAAAAAGCTATAGCTCAAAGTTGTCGTATTAAACATAAAAAAGAAGTACGAGAATCCTACCATTCCATGTGGATGTTTCCTAGGTTTGTAAGAGCTTGAGGATGGTTTGCACGCAACACAAGGCATGATTTGCCATGAACTGCAATTTGGATAGATTAGAAATGGAACAAAGTATAAAAAGTTGCAGCAAAGAATTATAACATACTCGGAAGCAATTAGTTGCCTCTTCTACTCTTCCAAAGATCTTTAGGTGCATTACCCCAGAAGATAGAAGATGTTCACCAAGTAATCAACATAACTATTGTCCCATGATCGCTTATTCTTTTTTAAGAATTCAGATCAATTGGTAGCCTTCCTTGCTTAATTCCTTTTCTTTCTGTTGAGCCATGAAAACTAGCCTAGATTGCAAGTATGCCTCTTCTAGTGGACATACAATCATAGGCCTTACCTCCAAATACAAACCGGTCAGAACTCGGTATCATGAGGATGCTTTTGGCAAAGAAGAAGATGCCACCAAGTTATGATTATCGGTACCAATTTTTAAAACAATACGACGGAATCAATAGATGTATTTGTCATCCGGTGACGGATCAAAACAGGCGTGAGATCTTACTTACGTGTTGGGCGGCTTCATTGAGCAGCTCTCTTGCCCGTTCTAGCTTGCTCCTCGATACCTCCAGTACAAACTTTACGAGGTAGGTCACCCAAATATCCTTTACATGGGGATACTTGAATATCTTGACACCTCTTTCATACACTTTAAATGCATCTTCAAAATACTTGTGCTCTGTGGAGGAAAAAAAGCAAATAAGCGCCATATTAGTAGATGCATAAAGAAAAAGTTACTGAAGCTTCAAATGTATGGACTTTTGGAAAAGATCCTACCTCAAGAAGATATGCATAATTGAGAATTATTTGCGGAGTGGCAATTAGAATCAATATTCTCTCATAAACAGCGCGGGTTGATTCCAAGGTCCCAAGGCTCTCCTCCAAATCCACATAGAAACTCCATAATTCCAAGGTCCCAAGGCTCTCAGCGGATTGGCAACCAAAATACAAGACATGCCACATAACACTCAAAATACAAAATTCCATACTCATATTAAGTCACCGAAATGTACAAAATTTCTGCATGACCTCTAGTAAATAGGACATCCACTCAGCGAGACAAAAAAATATTTGCAGTTATAATATATATATCAATCTCACAAGAAACGAACAAGTCGTACATCACAACAAAAATTTAGGTCCATCACAATAAGTCGTTCACAAGGTATCCATCACAACAAGTCATAAAGTACAACAATCATACACCAATCGAGCTCACAATGGAATTCATGCCTCGGGGTTGTTGGAGTTGTGGGTGCTACCACCACCACCGTACGCTTTCAAGATGTCTTCTACGATGTAAATCGTTAAATGCGTCTGGAGGGCGTGACCCGTAAAACCGCAAGTTCAAGATTAATCTTTTAAGCATTCAATAGAACCGATGGCAACAATCTATATGAAGGAAAATGATGCACTAGTATTCAATGGTAGGTTCTATAGTCGATAGCAATTAAGGACACAACCTATCTAAATTAACAAACCAATCTAATCTATATATATAAGCAATTTTAACCACTGGCTTCATTCATAGAGTATGCGAGAACATGGTGTTTTATTAGCTTGATCGACTCAAAGTGTACCTTGCAATTATTTTATTAAGGCATAGTAATGATCGACACAACTTTCACCGATTAGGATGGAAGTGTATATGATTATGATCTTTCTGCTGAAAAGATTTACTAAATATCCATGTTATGTAGTTTGTACCAATATTTCCAAGGGACCCACAGAGCAACATGCCATTAATCGCCATGACTAATGGGATAACTTCGTTCACCCTTAAAACAATAGCTACTATTACATGTTAATTGGATGGTTTGTTAATATTTGCTGCCATATAGCACCAGTTGTGAGTTCAACCAATGTTTTACATGTTGGGACAATTTTTTATCTGTCTCCGTGTTTCTTTTGCGATTAAATAGAAGCGGATGAGTTTATTTGCAAGAGGCCCATTCCTCGTTCAACCTCATTGTTGTCTGTTTGGAATAAGAAAAATGTTATCTGCTTTTTGTGATTGACCCATCCTTTAAACAGCACCATGAGGTAATATGGTGGTATTGATTTCATCAAGGAGGAAGAAGAAAAAATACAACATGTAGAAATAGTTTCTTCCGTGATGAGCTAAAGCAACAAAACCAACAATAGAATCACACCAAAATCATCAAAACTAACTACAAAACCATCTCTATTTCGAGGCAATTGCCCTGCTTGAAATGTAGTCTTGAGTTCAATTGCTTTATTATTTGCAATGTCCTGATTCGAGAATTGAGCTGGAGAAGTACCAGATCAACCTTTTTGTTCATTGGTTAACTAGTCATACCGATTTGTTGGTCGACATTAAAGTAGGGGTAGAGAGTGGAAATATTAAAGTAGGGGTAGAGAGTGGAAATATTGCAATAAGCTGCAGTGTTGATTCTCAATGCATAAACATTGTGAAGTGACACTTCTACTTCCTAAGACAATGGATAGACATTGTGAAATGTTGGGAGTAAAATTTAGAAGTCTCTGTCTTGAAATTTATGTATTTTGTAATGAATGCCCTGGATGTTTTGTATAGGATGATGAAAGAGCATTTCAATATGCTTTCTAATATTCTATATACGAGTTTCTTGTTTCAGATCACTTTCCTGTTTGTATTCTGTGCAATATTATTTCAATATTACCCCAATATTTCAATATTACCCCAATATTATTCTATATACGAATTTTGAACATGTAGCATTTTACAGATCTGTTAACTATCATTAGTAATGATATATATATGCTTTGTCATAGAATATGAGTAACTTGTTCCAATTATAGTGGAAATGGGTGGACATGTTAGTGCAGTTAACCGTACAAATGAAGTATCTTGTTAAAGAAAGTAATGATGTGGATGTTTGATATTCATACCATCATAAGCACCTAAGCATCGATGAATAGACAAATACCGTGGTGTCGCGTCGAGGTGTCATCTCGAGGTGGCTGCAGGCCCACTGGTTGAAGTACATAGGCATTCCTTGGCTCGCCATAGGTGGTGGGTACATGTAGAACGGGTTTGGAGGTTTGGGAGCCTGTGAAGGCATAGCATGTACATTATGCGACATATAAATCATTAGTTCAAATTTTGAATAATGAATTGAACCGATCCGTCTTTACTGTGGTGCCTCTCCTCTGAAGGTGGTCGCATCTGTGGAGTGAACATGTAGAAAGGACGAGGAGGCTGGGAGCTCTGTGGATCATAGTTTGTGATATAAAGTATCTGAGAATAGAGTTTTTAAAGATAAAGAATGCATGTGACAATTTCATATAACTTTGAGGTGCATCTCCTAGGGTGGTGCCTGCATCCCGAGAGGTGATGCTTCTCCTTGTGGTGGTGGTGCAAATGTGCGGAATGTGATTTTCTGAGCTAAGTAAATTAGAGAGTAATGAACTCAAGTATCTTTACAGGGCCATAACAGAGGGCGAAACGCCGCACGTTAGGTCCAAGAGATCCAAGAGATTGTGACGATTGCTGCATATAGATTGTTTGTTAGATTTTAATCACAAATGTACAATTGAGCGATTTGTTTAAAGTTGAGATTTTACACTGCAAATACATTGTCATGTATTCTCGAGACCTCTTGCGCTTGACGAGAGACCTCTCGCGCAGCGAGCCTCATCTCGCTTGAGCGAGCCTCCTCTCGCTTGACGAGCATCCTCCTGCGCTTGTGCTTCCCTGTGGTCCTCGGCAAGCGGCGGTACTCCATCATGATGAAGTCGAGCCTCGTGACGACGGCGATCGCGATCCACAACTCCGTCTCCCATGGCCCACCTACAAGCGATATATCTTGAAATGTGACCATGCAACATTTTTGTTATTCAGAGAGCGAAAACAATAAAAATCAGTTTTATTAACGAACCTCCCATGCTTTAGGCCCTCTCGGCGTGGTACAACGCTTCCACATCGGCGGCGCGCCCTCCAATCAAACTCCGGCCCATGACGTTGTGTCATTTCTTACGCATATGGACGTCGCAAAACAGCATATTGGTGCTCCGGATGTAAATTTGCACAAACATATTGTGTCATTTATACTTACCATCCTCGCAGTAGCCCTGGTATCCGCACAAAGCATCCGGGTTCTGTGGATCCTCGCCTTGGTGCCCCGGATGTAAACTTCGACAAAAGTGGGAGTACTCACTTTGACCTCCTGATGCAAAGTTAGAAACATAGTGATAAATTCACTAACAATTGTAATACCGATACTTACCATGCGTTGCTCTAGGCCAATGTGTCCGTCTGCGCCGTACTTGTGCTTCCCCATTCTACTTCTTCTGTTCCCTCGATTTCTATTTGATTTTTCTTGAAAATCCACCGACGCCCAGTACCGGCACATCCACCTCCAAGCCTCCATGTCCTTCATTATCCAATCGACCGAGCTCTGGAGATACTCTTGTTCCTGTCAGTGTATCCTCCTCGCCTCTGGTCTTCTCATGTTCACCTTCTTCACCCTCTTGTAAAAATGGATGACGGCTTGAATCCGTGCATTGCTGAACGAATCTCCGATAACCTTTTGTGCCGCCCTATTGAAGACGCTTTTGGCCTTCTTCACAGTGTTGTAATCGTCTTCGTTCTCAATCCGGAACCTCTCCTGCATAGATTACACATTGTCAAATTGTATTTGCATTTAAAGCAATACTCAAATAGAGTAAATACAACGCATAAACTCACCCGAAGCCAGCCTGCATCGCGCTCGACATGTTTGGTTTTTTTCGCTTCCTTCCACGTTATTCTTCAACGCCCGTGCTTCGAGCCAGTGGGCAGCGAATCTATCCTCGCTCGACTCAACCATGCGGGGTAGTAGTAGCGCCAAGGGCTCCAAAGACGGCGTTAACCTTTGTAATGTGGCCCTCCTCATCCAACCCGGCTCTTTCCAGTGCCTACAACAAAATACAAGACAAAGATGCATGAAAACAATAAGTTGTCACTTAGCTCATGCTTAAAGAAAAGACATGAAAGATATAACTGTTACCTGCTCCCGTGTAGCTCTATCAACCTCCTATCGGCCGGGTTGCATCTCGGACGAACTGAGACGCTTTTACGAAACCTGAAATGCAAATCATTAGTTCATAGACATTACAATGTAAATATGGATATTAAATGCTAATCCAATACTACGCATATACCTGATGGTACCCGAACAAGTCCCGCCCTCTTCAACTGGCTCTAAGGTCGCCGCCAACTCCGCATCTGCTGCTGCCTCGGCCTCGGTGTCTGCATCTGCTGCCCCACCGCCACCACCTCAACGTCCTCCTCGTCGTGCCCGCCCAAGTCCTCATCCTCGCCCTGAACCCCACCGCCCTCGCCCACGAACCCCCACTGCCTCGTCCTGCTGTGGCTGCTCCCCCAACTGTTCTCGTGCCTGCTCATCGAAGCACCTCTGGAGCTGCTCCTGCCGTTCTAATATCATGCAAGCCCAAAGAATCATGGCTGCGTATTGCCGAGTCCTGAGCATCGGAACCCCTGCTCCTCGACCTTTTGGAGGACGCACCACGAACTTGCCTTTAAGCTTGTCAACTTTGATGCCTGAACATACTCATCTGCTCAAATTTGACAAGAGTTAGTACATGTGTCTACAAATAATTTTCAATAACTTGCAAAATGAATGAGACAACAATAACTTGTAAAAATAGTTGTTATTGTCCTTTACTTGGTATCATCAACCACACCAGGTTTGATAATTTGACAATTTATTCTGTAGTTACCAATTACTTGCAACAAGATATTGTCAAGGAAATAGACTTCAACTATGACATTCTTCTCAGCATGGCATTGACATGGCAAATTCAGATCATGCAGCATAGAGGGGCATTGCCCAACAAATACATTCTACCGCCCTCATCTATCCTAACTTGACATTTTCTAGATTGACCAACTCATACTAAGCATGTTCTTTTATAAAGAAACATGCATTTCAGGGTACCAGTAAGGAGTTGCATTAATTCAGAATTCTTGCAAACCCAGCATGACATTCATAAAGAAATAGCAGATTGAGTGTTAGCAAACCCAGATCCTATTCATGTTGAAGATTAACAATATTTTATTTACATAGTTATGTGACAATATGAGAACCTCTCTGTTTCAATATAGAAAACATTATCACGGAAGAACAGAGTTATGAAGGTGCTATATATGTCATTTCAGTACATTCAATGTCACCACTTTCACGTGCATCAAGATACATACAGACAAGCACTCAAGCATACATATCATGCACGTGCGGCTCTTTAAGATCTGAAATGTGCATACCTAGCTTGAGATGATGCAATGGAAGATGTTTCTCCTATTGATCCAAAGCCCGACCTTCTTCGATGCCACTTTCCCGATGTTTTCGATCTACTTTTTCTTGACTTCAACTCGCTGACAGAATGCAGGCGAGTCCATGAACAATTAATGACATAATATGTGAAAAAGGTTCTAAAACCCAAAAACACAAAATATCTTCCAAAAATTAGTGCAAAGGTACAAATTGAAACAAATAAAGGAGAAATTACCATAATAAAGTTTAATAAACTAGTGGCACTCTTAAGACAAAAGAGACGCTTCTTGTGACCGTGACTAAAATTGCGCTTCCTCATGTACCATTAATTGTAATAGAACATCGATATCAAACAGTCATTCCACTTCCACTCATCAAGCACATCTTACAAAATATACATATCAAAAGTCGTCGGCGTCGAGGACCGCCTCGCGACTCGCATTTCATTGAGGCGTGCTTGAAGACGTGCAATCCTTATCGACTTTTTACGGCGTATCCGTGAAGGGCCCGGTTCATCTGTTATTACGCCTGTGGTATCGGTAGGTAATTGATCGAGTCCCTGCTCGTCGGAGACAAGGAAAGAATCCCCCATAGCTTCTTCTTGATATACATCACCCACATCATCTTCTACGTTGCTTTGCACGTACGAAACATCCCCAGGAGGATATACTTCAGGGTTAACTTTAAATACAACCCACCAAGCCTTCAAGCTACGGTGAGGATAGCTCAGGTAGTACACCTGCTCAACCTGATGTGCAAGCACAATGTTATTGATGTGGCCCTGAAGCCGCGAACTGTGCTTCACCTCCACCATCCCAAAGTCATCGACACGTGTGCCGTTGTGTGGATCGAACCAATGGCAATCAAAAAACACAACCTTCAGTTCTTTGGCACCCCCAAAGGTATACTCAATTATGTTTTGTACAACACCGTAGTAGTCTAATATATCACCGCTGGAATCGAACGACGTTGTGACTACTCCGCTGTTTGAAGTGGCCGCAAGTGGACGGCTAGCTTCTAATTTCATTGCTCAAAGCGGAACCCGCTCACATCATAGCGACTATAGCTCCTTGCCATCACATCACCATGTGAGAGTCGGACATCCTCGGGACGGAGGCATCACGCATACACTATATAGCAATATGCATCTTTGTTAGTCTAATATTAAGTTACTACAATTCATTTTAAAAAATTGAATAAATAGTCAAATTACATCTTGTGGAACCATTGCACTAAGCTTGGGCGCCTTTCAACCCATCACGACGTAGGTTATCCAATTGCTTACTTGTGGGTTGTCGAGTTGACTTCCAATTTTCTTTGTCAAACACTCTGCGTCATTTATTCCCGGGTTAAAAAGGACACTACATTGAAATGTTGAAAACATAATTCGGAAAGTCACTTACTCAAAATATTTTTCAACTTCTACCATGTTACTGAACATGTAAAGCATGGCCAGTTCCACTCTCATACTCAACATGGTGTGCGATTAGTATGACCCATGAGTTGACCCTTGCATTGAAAAAGCTTAAGTTCGACAACGGTTCTTCTTCGCTGCACGCAGTACCGACTCGTAAGGGGCACTCACGTTGTGCTTGATTGCGAAATACTTTGTTGAGAAGTTTGTGATCTCTTTACTTGCATAAGCCTCTGCGATACACCCTCTACCCTTGCCTTGTTAAGACTTTGTAGCTCTAAGCTTTTTCAACTCCCTTTCCGACTATACATCCATCTGAATCAAGCAGACCTCCAACCATCGCTTCCCAAGGCAGATGCACCAGCGATGTTGCATCACATTCATAAAACCAGGTGGGAAAGTTTTTCCATCTTGCATACAAACAAAGGAATTCCTTCTAACTTCGTGATCAACGTCTTCGAGATTTCCTTAAGCGATATCTCCTTATATAAGTAATCGAGCTCGCTAACATCCTCCACAACTCATTATCAAAATAGCCACGAAACATTACCGAACAAGTCTTTCCATGATAATATGGTAATCATGACTCTTTAGCCCGCTTAGCTTACCAAGTCTTGACATTCACTGACCGCTTTTATGTTAGATGCATAGCGATCAGGAAATTTTAGAGTTTTCATCCACCTCAAAATCTGTTTACGGTCTTCTGGCTTCACACAGTATGGAGCTCGTGGCCGGCTCTCATTTCCATTTAAACCAACTTTAACCTCGAGCCACGGCCTAGCACAATGATCACCCATGTCTTTCCTAGCACTCACGTTATCCTTTGTTTTGTCCGTTACATCAAACACCATGCTTATGATGCTTTCTGCCACATTGCGCTCTTGGTGCATCAAATCTATGTTATGCGGCAGAATCAAAGCTTTCACGTAAGGCAGCTCCCAAAGAAAAGAAATATGAGTCCAGTTGTGCTCCTTTCCATAGCCAGTGAAACCCACTTCCGTAGATCGTTCAAGCCGACTATGCCATTCAGCTATCTCCTCTCCTGTGAGTCGCTTCGGCGGCCCTTTTTTAACTTTCTTTCCTTTTCGAAATGCTTTGGCATCGTTCTGAAGGGTGCCTCATGGAAGCCACCGTCTATGGCAATCGAAGAATGTGATCTTTTACCGCGTGCGTGAGCTGAATGCATCGAGTCACCATACAAATTTGGACAACACAGCGACTATGAACACACCGGTACCGCCCAAATGCCATATGCCAACAAATCATGGACCGACCACGGTGTATGCGGCTCGAAGGTAAATTCTCTACGACAACGTCATATGCCTTTTCTCTCGCCACAACTTTTTTCGTCAATTAAGGGCCGCATGAACACATTGAGATCCTTCCTGGATGCTTAGGACTGGAATGACAAGAGCAAGGAATATGAACCCTCTTTCAAGCAAATCTCGGTGGAAGATTGTATGGCATGATGAAGACCGCCAACAAGAGTAGGGCTAGCGCTTGTGCTGAAAGGTGTGAAACCGTCCGTGGACAAACCAAGACGGACACTCCTAGGGTCGCTTGCAAATGCAGGATCGAATCGGTCCAATGCCTGCCATGCCTCGCCATCAGACGGATGCACCATCATATCGGGGTCTCGGTCCTCACGTTTACCTTCTTTGTGCCACCGCATATGTTTCGCTGTTACTTTTGACATGTATACCGTTTAATTTATCCGTGATCGGCATGTACCGAAGCTGTTTAGTCGCGACCTTTGTAGTCACTGATACCCCTTCCTCATCTACCACCTCAACGAATCTACATGTACCGCAATGCATACAATGAGTATCCTTGTCATGATCCTTCCAGAACAGCATGCAATTATTCTCGCACACATCAATCTTCCGTAATTCATCCCGAGGCCGCCATCAACTTTTTCGATTGGTACAAATCCTTTGGCATCTTGTGGTTAGGCGGAAGGACATCATTCATAAGTTCAAGCAAAGCGTTGAAGCATTTGTTCAAAAGTTGAACTTGACTTCATCGACATAAGCCGTGTAACCGCTGCAGATTCGGTCACATTGGTCAAGTCATGCAACCGCATCCGAGGCGCCAAGTAGCCTATAGAATTCCTTAACCTCCTCCTACGTTGTGACCCTCCCGAGTTAAATTCAATCCCCGCCAAGATCATGCAAAGATCTCTTCCATCCGGCCGTCATCCTCCCCATGGTCCGACTCAATGGCACGCCTGCGGCCTCTCCATGACGTGCCACACCAAATAGTTAGGCATGAACCCGTTTTTGCAAATGTGATATCGCACTATATCCTTGTCAGAGTAGTGCATTATTCTCGCAGAGGGTACATGGGCAATACACATATTCACTCCTCTAGCGAATGCTTGCTTCAAGAAAGCATCCGTGATCCGCCCCATTCCCTTGTGTGCCCCCATCACTCCTCCATCCGTCATACATCGCCTCCCGATCGTCACCCATTCTCAAAGCTAAACAAATGAAACGATGTCAGCGCATTTACCGTGGCTTAGGTGACAAAGACAACCCCGTTAGGAAAGATGTGTTCTAAACCCACCAGAATGGAGGCGTTGCATGCGACTTCAGACGGCGCTTCTGAATCGAACGAAATTTAAAGACATAACTTCGCTGTTCTCCAAGCGCACGCTGCTGATCTTTGGTGCGTCGGAGAACAACAAGGTTATGTGGCGAAATCACGTTCGGATCGCCGCGTCGCCACGTGCCCCATGCAACGACCAACATTCTCGTCCGTCTAAAATCTGTTGGACAATTAGGAACCACGCACCTCACAAGCAAATGTGAGATCGCCGTTCCCTAACGGGTGACGCCTAGGCTTTCTCTTGTTCGACGCAAACCCTAAACTTTAACGTTATATACAACGGCAGCGAGAGAATAAAAATATATATACCATATGCAGCGAATATAAAATGAGATGAAATAACTTCAAACGAATTAATCGTTTCACATTGAGACTAAATGAATTTTATGCCCATATTTGAATTGTAAAATAAATGGAGATTATTATGCATTCACCTGCACATGTAACCTCAGAATGCATCCAAAGAATTATACAAGTTTAAAAGTTCTGCATTGATTAACTGGAAAACACTTTGGCAAAAAATCTAAACTAACTTAACAAAAAAGCAATAAGAGTATAAGAGGACTCCACTATTCGACCTTTAAATGAAACATCAAACAAGAGATTAGAAGAATATAGCAAGTTAGCAACAACTCAAATTGAGTGTACTTAAATCCTCATGCTAGGACATATGCCAACATGTATGAAATACTTTAAAGTCCTCATGCTAGGTTAGGATGATTGAGTGTACTTAAATCAGGACCCCACATTTGAGCAGATTTTACATTGTTTACGCTCATGGGATATTACAACGTAACAATTGTAATGCATTTTTACTCTTATCATTAAGCGAGCAAAAGTAATGTTGCTACATTGATGTGTACCTTTAACAAACTACGGTAGCTTCGCATGACCATAATTACTTCATTTAATCATTAATCCTAGAAACACGAAAGTTAAGTTATTCTTACTGAAATAGGCTAAGACATTCGAAAGTAATTTGGATCACATTCATCATAAGGATCTATAACTTGCGATCATATATATTTGAAATATACATTTCTCTTAGCATGTGATCTGTGTATACATTTCAGATTAGGCAATGATGCATACATTTATTTAAGTACTTTAGTGACTCTAGAACCAGTCTGATGCCTTATGCTATTTTGTTTGGCCACAAAGGAATGCAAAACGCCCTCTTGAGTTGTCTATCATTCCACATTCTATCCAGTACGTTAATAAAAACTGCACCTATTCCCTACGTATGCATACTATGATGTTGCCTTCTACATAAATTCTACATTTAGCTTATGTAATCGAGAACCGCATGGGCTAATATTTCTAACTACACTTTTTAATATATATTTCCATCCGACGGCATAAGCGTTAACCTATCTAGTATTATATACTCGTGATAGTCTGCTGACCGCCTATAAGTCGTACCATGCCCTTCCATTCCCGTGTTGCTCGTGCAAAGGGTCAAGAACAACTCGTCATCGATCTTATTCCCAAAGGGCACAAGGTCTAAAACCGGAAGGTTGCTTCCTTTCAAGAAGGTATATATGATTCATCACTCATCATTTCATCAGCTAAATTAATAAACTGAAACATAAAGGATGAAACCTCCAGAGTAAAAAGGACTCATAATAGAAGGTCGTTGACACATCCTGGTTCTAGGACCCTGAATCTCTGACAAAACCCATTCCATTCACATATTGTGCATACAGCATTGCAAATGAGACTACCCATCATGCACGCATCTGGCCTGTAGGAAGAACTCACCGTGAGGTTCGATCCTGCCCGGTGAAGACCCATGCGCCGCGCGGGTCGAGGATGGGGACGGCGTCGTGAAGCGGCTTGACGGCGGCATCGGGGTCGAACTAGCGGCCGAGCCGCACATGGCAGGCGAAGGGCCGATCATGGGCGCTGGTGAGCGGGAGGAGGCGGAGGGCGCTGGCAAGCCACTAAGGCTGCTGGAGGGGGCAGGGCAGCCTTGGGCAAGGCCGTGGCAAGGCGGCGGGGCGAGGAGGCCGGCGGCGCAAGTGAGGGGGCGGGGGCGGCGGAAGCGCAAGGCGGCGCAAGGCATGAGAGAGAGCATGAGGCGGCCGGGTCAGGAGATGCGAAGACAGAGAGAGCTCGCTTAGCCCTAAGTTCGGGCATAAATTCGTGGTGCACTTTTGGCCCACGAATTTAATTAAATTCGTGGGTAATATTACAAGCCGTCGAATTTAAATACATAAATTCGTCGGTATTTTTTTGGCCCACGAATTTAATTAAATTCGTGGGCTTTTAATAAACCGACGAATTTAATTACTTAAATTCGTGGGGTTTTTTTTGCCCACGAATTTTAAAAAACCCACGAATTTTCTCCTGTTTCTTGTAGTGATCCATCAAATATTCGTGACCAAGCAAGACTAACCGTATTCAGAATGACTTGTATTCGCTCCGTATTTATGACCGAGATAGTTCGTATTCGTATTCGAATCCGGCACTATCCGTATCCGACTTCGATTCTGAGAAATAAATTTGGAATAGGATATAGAGTGAGTGAAATCCGTCCGCATTCGCTCTGTTTGAACCCCTAACGGGCACTTCCAAAAATTACTGTGTAGTTGGTAATATACTAATAATCATCCGAAAAAGTTAGAAATCCTTTAATTATTTTTATAGTCAAAATTGACAAAATTTTATATGCAATGATTAAAACTATTAGTTAGTTTAAGGACACCTGATGCATGCTGGAATAGTGCACTTATAGAAATGATAATATTGATAAGCATTTGATGAAATCACAAATCATGGGTTAATTGTTTGACAATATCGTGACAAAAATAAATGAATTTACGGGAATAATAATACTAGCACTTATAGAAATGATGCTAAAATTACAAGTAGTAATTATGTGCAAAAAATGGTGACAATTCTAAATGTCACCAAGCAAGTGTCACCACATCGTGGCACTTTATCAAGTGTCACCAAGTTTTTGTTAAGTATTCATACTGTGATTTTTTTAGGACACATTTGAAAGGTTCAAGATGAAAGCTCGTGTCCTCGTGACACTTAAAAGTGTATCTCACACAAAATAAAGTGTACACATCTAACAGAAAATAAAGTGCCTATGTAATAAGAGAGGTGTTTTCATATTTTTTTACAGTTGCATAAATATTAAAGTATGAATAAACGGTAGATGGTTATCTCTTCATTTGCTTTAAGATTTATATAATATTTATTGAAAGAAAAGGCATTGAAACACTGCTCCTATAGTAGCGGTTGACGCATGAAGTTAGGGTTCAACTGAAGAACATAATACAATCCAGTACTAGGTAGTTGCAGTCGAGAACTCTAAAGAAAATAGTGCCGTGAAGAATGGCAACGTATCCTGTGCATACATGCCTTCCCGTGTACACACCGTGCATACCAACTAACAAAAGTCACGAAAAATTCTGAAAAAATTATAAATGTACTTCATAGATTACTCTACCTATGTATGAAGTTTCAAGATCAAATTCATTATATATCGAGAGTTAAAAAAAAAGAGAAAATTCTGACAAGTTTAAACTCTCTAAACTTGTCAGAATTTTCTCTTTTTTGTAACTCTTGATATATAATGAACTTGAACCTACAATTTTATACATAGGTAGAGAAATCTATGAAGTATATCTACAATTTTTTTCAGAATTTTTCGTAACTTTTGTTAGTTGTGCACAAGACGATAATATCTAAAAGTCTGTGTGCAGAATATGTTGTCGTGAAGAATGCAGCAAGCAGCAAATTAAACCATGTCAAGGGCTAACACGTCAGCGGAATCTATCACCACTGGTTCTAGCTATAGATATGCTTAATATAGGCACAAACCAGTCAAATTCTTCGATTGGACTTTGAAATGTGAATATGATGAACTTGTTGGGTTGATGCGCCGCATGCTTTTGCCAGATAGCGAAAGGAAACGGATTTTTTGACTGGAGAGGCGACCGAATCGAAATGTCTTCCATTGCGGGAACAGGCCAGGCTGCTGCTAGTAGCTTCCTCGTTCATCACCCTTTGGGCTTTGCTTGGAGCCAGCAAGCTAGATCATCCAGCGCTGGCTCGATCATTGATAATTAAGCATTTACCGGGATCTTATCATTATCTTATCCTGCATCTGCTCATCACGCTTTGGCCTTTGGTAAGCCAGGTATCACTGAGAAACCTTTCGATTGCCTCGTAGATTTGCATGCACTAGTACAGAAAATAACATCACAGACTGTTTGAAACCGTCATCATATATAGCTTTTCAAACCATTTGTAACCATATGTCGGTGATAATCATTGTACATCATAAACAGTTTCCGTATTTTATGTGAGCTACACATCACAAACGATTCTATTATAGAACCATATGTGATATGCAATTATCACAAACGGTTCTTGTCAAGGACCGTCTGTGATCACATTGATTTAGCACTACAAATATATGGTCCATTCTCCAGATTTTCAAATTTGTCATGACTTGGATGATTCAAATTTTAGCTAAGTCTACAAATTTACCATGACTCGAATACTCCAAATTTTAAGTTTGTCCAAATTTTGGAGCATCCAAATCATGGAAAATTTGGAGATTTAGCCAAAATTTGAAGCATCCAAGTCATAGCAAATGTTCTCAACAGTGCAGCAATAGTAAAGATCGACTAAATTACCAATTTATTTCAAAGTTGGAACACATAAATCAGTATGCACACAGATTTTTACAGCCTGTGTATCCCAAACATCATCTTGTTCCCATTAGGAGAAGAAAAAAATAAAAAAAACGACAAAACATGGATGAACAATTGCACATGTACCATCTTTAATACCCATTAAAGTAGTAACTCATGTAACCTACGAAATTACCGCAGTTATAAACAGAAACCATCAAAAACATGAATAAGATTAATATGTCTTAGCCAAAATCATGAAACAACAAAGTAGGACTTGCCCGCTCTTGGATGTGTTAATATTTACTCTCTATCGAATAGGTCATATAAATTGTTACAAAAATACATTCACCAAAACATACTTTTCACAATGTAAAATGCTATATTGGATCCTAGCTGTGTTGAACTTGTTGAACAAATTGCGATAATAAGAGCAAAAATATATTATTAATCCCAAATAACAATATGGTGAAAATTGCATAATTCAAAGATAGCAAAATTGACATAATCAAAAGGATAAAGCATATCATAAAATTTATGTCAACTAAGCAATGAATCAAGTATACTGAAGCAAATTAATGAATATTTGATGGATAGTGCTCTCAAAAGTTGGACTGCTTGAAGATTAAATCTTCAACCTTAATCATAAATGGGCTAAATAATTAAGTAAGCAAATAAAGCCTCAAACCCTTACCTTCCTAAACATGCATAATAAGGTATTGATAATAAAGTTCACTGTTAAAATGACCTAAGATCAGATTATGATCAGATCAGTCAAAAGTTAATCTACCAACCGAACCAACTGGGTATGTTCAGATCAGCAGCTAGATAACATACCAACCGAACCAACAGAACCGAGCTTAGACAATTGAAGTAATACAGACAGTAATCAAAAGAGAATAACTGCAAGTATTGAATAATGATCAGGCTTTAACAAAATAGTGAAATGAATCAATATTTTCTAGTATGCAAGTCTACTGGTTTTAAGGCCTAATTCACAAACTTAATTGTCAAATTCATCAATTGACCCATTATCATCATTGAGCAATGCACACAGGTAGCAAAAGATTGAGAGCAATCTGGAAATGTACTCACAAAGGAACAAGTAATCAAAACTTGTACAGAAGACAGGGCAAGGCACGGCAAAGTGTTACTGTTCTAGAAAACCAATTGCTGCCATATGTGCCACGGATAGAACAGACTAGAATTAGGAGATACAGTGCCCTCTCCACATAAGGGACACTCCTAGTGCAAAGGTGAGCCTCAAAATCTGCTGCACAAGATCAATCCCCCAATGCAATTTTCCTGTCAAGAACTCAACACCAAGGACCACGCCTTCGGCACCATAAGCACAGGACCAAGCAACTTAGCGCATAGGACCAGAACAAGCACCCTCGATGCAAAGCTCTAGAACAAGCAACCCAGAGCACAAAGTATACCGACGCAAGGAGCTCACATGCGCAAGAAGCTCACCAGCCGCCCAAACACCAGATCAATGATTTGGAGCACCCCCTCACCAGCCAAAACCGTGCCCAAGAAAAGGAGGAAATCAAGATGAGGAAGAAGAATAATCTAATTGCAACCTATCTTTTGGATAGGAGGATTTGGCCCATAGAAATAATGGGAGGGCTCAAGCTGTTAGGCTTCTTGCGATACAGACACCTCACCTGCTATTGCATCATCCTGCACCGCAGCCATAGAGTCAGGAGACAAGGACTTAGTCCTCTTCTCACTTTCCTGCCTTCCCCTTTTTCTCTTTCCCTAATGGGCCGGCCGAAAGGCCCATTTAAAGAAACGGGCTAGCCCAAGTTCCAAGCTCAAAATTCCAAATTTTCAACCAAATTTCACAACAAAACCTATTGCTACGCTAATGTCATGGCATGTTTCCACTGAGTTTTCTCTTTTTAACACATTCTATCAGCAAGCTACATCTCATCTCACAACAACCACAACATTCTAGTTTGAATTAATGTAACAGAATCCTAGACGATAGAAATTATCATTAGAAAACAAGCAAGAATCATCTTTCATCTTCAATCGTCTCCCAAGCAACACCTCCAATGAAAATCTTCTTGCAAAATCCACAAGCATGTATCAGCCCCAACCTTCTTCCAACCCAAAGGCAAACACAAAACCCTATAGCCCAAATCGCTTACCTCGACGGGTCACTAGCTCGTAGCTGCCGCTTACAGGAACCACCAGAATCTACGTAACCCTAGGTTGAGGCCAGGGGATAAGGCATGAGGGGCAAGTATATTACCTCGAAATTGGAGCAACAGGAGGGTAGGGTTTGGGTGTGGAGCAAACAAAACCATGGAGCGCTGCTTCGGATGCGAGTTGAGAGAGAGAGAGAGAGAGAAAGAGAGCTTGAAGGGCACAGGGAATGAATGTAGGAGACGACGGGGTTGAGTCCAACGTGAAAACTTCTCTACCTATTTTATATATTTGGTAGTAAGTATCACAGACAGTTTTCACATATGGTTTTTGGCTAAAACCGTGTGTAATGTGCATTTATATCACAGATAAAACCGTCTATGATATTTTTGATACACATTACATATGGTTTTTGGCTAAAACCATCTGTGATGTACACTCATCACAAATGGTTCTTCAAAAACCGTCTATGATTATATTTAAAGATAGTTTTAAAAAATCATCTATAATGAGGAGTCTAATATAGCCTTTTCTGTAGTAGTGTCATGCCCATCCATTAGTCCACACCAGGGTTTTGGTTACCGGCCAAGATTTTTCGGTAACCAGCTGAGAAATCTTGGTGGGTCCGGTTAAATAGCAAGCTAAAAAAATCTCGATTGGATTTACAATTTTTTCAACTAAAAATTTTAGATGAAAGATATCCCAACCATGGATACAAATTTCACTAAATTTCGATGAATTTTCACCGGAATTTCAGATTTTAGGCTACCATGAAATCCAAATTACCGGCCGAATAAAAAGTTTTGAAATTGCCACAATAATTTCTTTTTTTTGGCAGAATTTTATACTTTTTTGGCCGGTTTTTAAACTTTTAGGGCCTGATTTGATCGGATTTAGTCCAATAACCCTTAAAAAGTCATCTTCTATGAAAAATTGTTGAAAAACCAAAATTTTGAGATATTTTAAAATTTTGGTAGAAACACTATTAGATTTTTATAAAATTTTACTATCTTGATAATGATTTGAAAAATTAATGGTACTAACTTTAGTAGTGTAGGATGATACAAATTGTTTTTTCAAAATAATTAAACTTAATTTATTATCTTTAAAAATCAAAAATAGAATGAACATAATTAGGACAAGAATCTTGTTTGAATTTTATAAATTTTTCTCGAGTGTGATCATGATCTAAAATTTTATGAGAGATTAAGAATTGGCTCAGTACCATTCTATAATTTTTTTAAAAATTTTCAACTTTTTTGTTTGATCAATCAAATCTGTGTAAGCATTGAACTTCATTTGTTATATTATATTTCAAAAATCAAAAAGAGAAAGAACATAAATGGTACTGTGTCTTGTAAGAATTTTATAAATTCACTTGAATGTGATCATAATTCAAAATTTTTGTGAGAACTTAAGCATTTCCTTATCACCCTTCTTTACAATTTTCAAAAATTTTAAACCTTTTTTATTACTAAAGTAAATCTATGTATTAATCATGAGACTTTTATCAAGATGTAGCACTGTCAGAATTTTTAAAAATTATTTAAGGATGATCATCATATAAAAAATTTATATAAATATTAATGTTACAATAGTACCATTGACAAAATTTTTAATTCTAAAGTGGTTTGGACTATTATACATTTTGTTCAAGTTTGTTGGTAAGCCTTTTAACAGAACAGTAGCACAGGTCAAATTTTTAAAAATTCATGAAGCTTGATCATCATATGAAAATTTTATGAGAACATTAGTAATGCATCATAACCATGCACAAAACATTCCAAAATTTTCTAACATGGTTTGGACCATTTTTTATTTGGTTCAAACTTGTCAGTCAGCGTTTTATTAGCACCATAGCAATGTTCGAATTTTTAAAAATTCCTCAGACTTAATAATTGTCGACGATTCGGGACAGGGGTCCTTCGCCGAGCTTAATTGTTGAATGAGGGATCAACCTAAGGCCCCTTTCCCACAAGGGCTATACTTCCGCGGATGGACCGAGCTACGGATCGGGATGAACGCAGTGATCGGGAAACACTGAGGGTCATTTTTTTATCTGGTTCGGGCCTCTCACGGGGGAGATAATCGTCCAGTGATTGCACTAATATGCGGGAACGAGTTACAACGCGCTTGCTCGGGGGGCCTGAGCGATCCTAAAGGCTCCCGTCGCAAGCTGAGTGCACAAGTGTGTATAGTGTCCAAGAGGTTCAGCCCTGAGTACATTGTGCGAGGGGGTATTTATAGAATATTTACAGGGATGAGTAGTTAATCTGGGCGCCCATCAGAGAGGATGCAGAAGATCAGAAGCCGCCAGCGCCACCCACCGGGTACCACGCGACATGGGAACAATGGCGCGGACTGTATGGCGCGGACCATGGCAAATACAGATCCCAAAGTGGGCGATGCAAGGCTAGCTAAGCAAGGCCATGGTCGGTTGGCGCCGGGCTTCAAAAGTCGCCCCGGGGCACAGTGTATCCAATCCCCGACAGCTAGCCCCCGAGGCTAAAGGGGGGAGAAAGGCCTTGCTGAGGGCCCCGCCTTAAGCCTCTAGTTTTTTAAAGAGGGATTGGAGTCGGTCAACTACGAGCTCTCGCGATGCCTGAGTCGCCCTAGCTCGGGGACGGAGAGTTTTGTAGCGAAAAGTTGCTACGGCGCCCGTGTAATCATGCTCGGGGGCGATGATCTCACGGCGAAAAACTGCCGCGACATCCGAGCTACTCTGCTCGGGGAAAGGAGTCTTGCAACGAGAAAGGGCCTCTTGTGGCATCTGAGCAACTGAGCTCGGGGAGAGGCGCGCCCTTTCGGGACCGAGCGTGCTTGATCGAAGTTTGGGCCAAATATCGCTCGCGAGAGGGTGCGCGGGAAAAAATTGCAGCGGTTCCTTTCCGCCGGTTGCGGTGCAGCTCGACAATTTTTGGGAACCGCTACCGTCAGGCCGCTTTGGGGACGTGCTGCCACGCGTCGGCAATCGGCCGTCGCCACCAGCCCGTTCGGCTCCTCCGCCTAGAAATACCCGGCGGGAACGCTTCATTAATCTTCCGTTGTTTTCACCGTTTGCGACAAACACTCCGCCAAAGAAAAAACCTCGACGGGCCCCAAACTTCCTTCCTTTCTACTGCGGCGGTTCGTCTTCTCGGGTCCTTCCATGGCGCGGTTTGGGGCGAGCAAGATCACGGTGGAGAGGCTCCGGGTTTTGGAGGAACTCGGGTACCTGGACGCCCACACCTGGAGGATCCCGGAGGGCGAGGGGGCCCCGGTGCCGCAGAACGACGAGATAGTCACGTGCGACCTCTACATCGTCAACGGGCTCTGGATGCCGGAGAGCGAGTTCCTGGGGGACGTGCTTGAGCAATGCGGGTGCGAACTCACTCATCTGAACCCCAACTCCATCCTTGTTTTGAACATTTTCGCCCACCTTTGCGAAGGCTTTGTGGGCACTCTCCCCACGCCAAGTCTCTTCCTCCATTTCTACAATCTCTTCCGTGATCGGGCGGACTTCTCCCACCGGCGCTGTATTTTCGCTGCCCGCCCGTCAGCACGAAGTTTCCCATCTTCACGCTCAAGGACTCCGTCGCGGGCTGGGCCGACCATTGGTTCTACCTGTGGAAGCCGCGGGACAGCTCCCTGCGCTTCACCGGGGCGGCGGCGCCCAACGTCGAGACGCCGCGGCCGCCGGTCGACCCCGATGAAGAGCGGATCTTGATGACGATCCACGAGCTCACGACCATGGGGCTCACAGGGCGCGACATCGTCCGTGACTTCCTCCAGAATAGAATATCCCCGCTGCGGAGGAGAGAGCGCCCCTTTTTTGAAATCACCGGGTGGGACGACCTCACCCGCGAATCCGACTCATGTATGCTCTCCTGGCTTGTGATAGTTTTGCTCCATACGCCGCTCGAGCCAGATGACATTTTGCGCCATCGACGACGGCCCTGCCACGATCGGGTGGAGAGGAGGGTCGGCGAATGTTCGGGACCCCAAGGGCAAGGAGCTCGAGAAGAAACGCCAGGTCCCGCTAAACGTGCACGAGCGGGGAAGCGTGGTAAGCGTCTTTGCTTGTTCACTGCTCGGGGAAAGCGTCCGGGCCTTACTGAGTATTTGCGCACGGGAACAGCATCGCGCTTTCCTTGATGGCATTCCGCTCCTCCTTGGCAGGAGAGGACCGCCCTGGAGCTGGGCGTGGCCGAGCTTAAGTCCAAGGCGGGCGGCGGCAAGGTGCTTGCCCCCGCGGCTCCGGCCAAGAAAGGGAGGAGCAAGAGGCCGGCTGCACCGCCGGCGAGCATCCGGTCATCGAAAAGGCAGTAACATAGGAGATCCCGGCGGCACATGGAATACGCCGATCGGATGGAGAAGGTAAGCCGCTTGGGGCTTTGGCTGAAGAATTATAGCCTGGAAGTTCAAATCGAACAAATCGCGGCGGAGGGACGATTGATCGAAGGCATGGTGCAGATCGAGCGAGAAGCGCTGGAGAGGGAGCGGGCTGAGACAAAGGACCAACTCGCGCGAGCCACCAAAGCTCGGGAGTTTGGGATCGTCAGCCGGGCGAAGCCTCCCGCAACGGTACCCGGACATCCGGGAAAGACGCTGGAGGGGGTCGACATGGAGGCAGTCGACCCTAAGCTGGCGAAGATTACCCAGACTGCCGAAAAGGCGGCCGAGCTGGTGGTCCTGGCGGCGGCGAACCCACCCGCGGGCGACGAAAGAGGCCCGACCAAAGGTGGGCATCGATCCCTGCTCTTGCTTTGCTTTTCTTTACTCTTTGTTCTCGTGCTCCCGGGCTAACCCCACCCACCTGATGTGGTCGGTTAATAGCCCGTAGGGCCTTTCCGGACTGCCGCCAAATGGCTCACGAGCTTGCCCATTGTGCCTTAGCGGGCGTGTTATCAGCCGCCGCCGACATTGTGATGGCCGAAGACGTGGGAGCGGCGGCGAGCACGGAAGGAGGAGAGAAGGCCGACCAGCAGCCCCGGGCTGGGGGCCGCTCAAAAAGGCACGGGCTCCTGCGAAATGCTGCCGGGATAAAACGGCACCGCCCGAGCGAACCACCGCTGGGGGATAGCGGCTCGAGCTAACAACATGCTCGGGAGGATAGCGAGCGGACTTCGAGCGAGCGAGCGCCAAGAGTGGGCCTGGTGCCCGGGACGAACAACATGTCCAGGAGGAGGACTTGCCAATCTCGGACAATCCGCCCTTCTTCAAGGATTCCGGGCTCGTGCGCACACCTCTGCCAGATCCCGGCGACATTCAGGCGAGGGAGATTTATGAGAAGTTCTGGGAGAATGTGCGCATCGACGTCGCCGAGGTGAGAGTTGCTCTGCTACCGTAGCAATCTTCCTTCTTTGTTTTTTGTGGGATCCCGCTTAGAGCTTCCCTGCCCGCAGCTTCTTAAGAAGACTTTGGCCAATTTTGAGGAAGTGTTGATTGTCCCTGACACCCTGGCCCGCCTATATGAAGAAAGCGAAGCCCGGACCACTAGGTTGGAGGAGAAGGTGAGCGACCTCAAGCTCACGGACACCATAATTGTGAAAAGATGTCGCGAGGCAGAGCAAGAAGTCGTTGAGTCCAAGGGGAAGATCCTCGGGCTCGAGCAGGAGCTTGTGCAGGAAAGGTCCGTCTCCCGCCAGGCCAAGGAGGGTGCCACTGCTTCCAAGAAGAAAGTGCTCAAGGCCGAGCAAGAGCCGGAGTAGTGGAAGAAAACAGCTAGCTGGCGGAAGAGAGTCTCGCCTTAGACAACAAGAAGGTCCAGGCTCACCAGAGCTTCAACAGGGAAGCAAGATGCTCGAACCCCGAGACCAAGGTGGCCGAGCTTGAGGCGCCGTGCTGCCAAGGGAGAGCTAGAGCAAAGGAGGCGAAAGTTGGTCAACCGAGGGAGATCTGGCCCTTGGTCGATAAGGTCTCTGCTCGAGCAAAGTTTGGAACAAGAAAAACAGCATGCTCGAGCCCTTGAAGCCAAGGTGGCCGACCTGGAGCGGGCAGCGCGAACGTCCGCCGCCCTTGCCGACCAAGAGAAAGATGAAGTCGAGCAGCTCCGCGAGGAGGCCCAAGAAGGTCGCGACGCCCGGCGGAAGGTAATCGACCTTCAGACCAAGATTGCTGACTATAGGCAGAAGCTCTCTGCGGCACTTAGGGGGACGACGCCCGGTGTGTAGGGTTGTATACTCTTTTTGCTTTTGCCGGGGCGTAACTTCTTCTTTATTTGAATGTTTCGTCTGTGATGATGCTTCTTTTTTCTTTTTGGTCTTTCTCTTGCTTTCCCTGCAAAGGATAGTTACGAGGTAGACATGGTGTAGGTTAGGTGCATGAGCGACGTAGGCCCGAGGTAAATTGAAATGAAATGACTTGTGTATGTACATAGTGCTTAAGAGCGAGACGTGCTTTGCAGCAAGCTATGACTTAGCGACAAAAGATATTTTCGCGCGATGACCCCTTTTACCCGAGCCCCCGCTGCGAATGAAACTCGTACACCTAGGTTGCGAGCACGAGTTTGTTTCGTAGGAGAGACGAGATGAAGCGCGCGCTATACCTCCGACCAAACTTCGGCCTACCTGAGCGGCAAGCGTGGGTTGGGTCGATGGAGAAAAACAAGCGTGTCTCGAAGCTTCTTAACACTTTGCACGCATGGCCCCAATTCGCGAGCATGGTCGCGTGTGGGGAGAGCGCACGGTTTTTGGGACATGGTATGCAGCGACCATGCATGCCTGGCCGGGCTAAGTTTTGTACCGACCAATGGGCGCCTGCTTATGCGATTTGTATCACGCAATGGATGTCATCGCGACCAAGGCTCGCTTTATCGAGACCGGGCGCCTTTGGTGGTAATTTTTGGCGACCGGGCGTTGGTCGTGGTACCTTGTGCCATCCCACGTGCGCGGTCCAAACTCTACGAAGTGAGAAGTGCTTAGACGAACGAGAGTTGCATTGATTCAAAAGGTCGTTAATTTACAACATAGTGTAGGAAATGGAACATGAGCTTTTAGATATAGAATTTGCGCAGCTGGTCAATGTTCCATGAACTCGGGAGCTCGCGGCCATCCTCCGTTGTAAGGCGGACAGCCCCCGGGCGTGACACCGAAACGACCGTGAATGGTCCTTCCCACCTGGGGGAGAGCTTGTTGGCCTTCGACGTGTCCTGAATCCGACGCAGGACAAGGTCGCCAACTTGTAGAGCTCGAGGCCGAATGGACTTAGCCGCGTGCTTGCGAAGGGTTTGTTGGTAGGCGGCTGACCGGAGCTGTGCCTTTAGGCGAGTTTCTTCGGTAAGGTCAAGGTCGAGGCGGCGCTCGCGACCTTGGTGGATGTCGTCGGCCAGGTGCACTCTTGGGGACCCGAGCACGATTTCGGCGGGGAGGATGGCCTCGGCACCATAGACTAGCTGGAAGGGCGTCTCACCTGTAGCTCGGCTCGCAGTGGTGCGCACCGACCAAAGGACGGAAGGGAGCTCGTCCACCCATGACCCGCCTTGTCGGGAAAGGTCTCTGAAGACTCTTTTCTTGATCCCTTGGAGCAATTGGCCGTTCGCTCTTTCGGCTGCCCCATTGCTCTGCGGATGGGCTACAGAGGCAAAGCAGATTTTTGTGCCGATGTCTTCGCAGTAGGCTTGAAATAGCTCGCTAGTGAACTGGGTGCCGTTGTCTGTGATGAGGCGATTGGGTACCCCAAAGCGCGTCACCACATTGCTGCGAAAAAATTTTTGGCTGCCTGAGCCGAAATGGTTGAAACGGGCTCGGCCTCGATCCACTTAGAGAAGATGTCGATTGCGATGAGCAAGAATTTGCAACCCTTTCGACCACGGGGGAACGGCCCGAGGATGTCAGCCCCCCAGATCGAGAATGGCCATGAGAGTGGGATGGTTTGCAGCCAGAGGTGTTGGTGGGACTTACGGGCGTGAAATCGCACGCGCTTGAAGCAAGTTGCCACGATCGCCCGAGCGTCGTCTAGCGCTATTGGCCAATAGTACCCCAACCGAAATGCCTTGCTCACGAGCGTCCGGAAGGACGAGTGGGCTCCGCACATTCCTTCATGGATATCTCGGAGGAGGAACTCACCCTCCTCCCGAGATATGCACTTGGAGAGGACTCAAGCGCCTTTACAGATAAGGCGCCGCCCACGAGCTTATAGACAGATGACCGCCTTTGCAGCCAGGAACGCTCGGCTTCTTCCTCGGGCAATGTCCCATGGGCCAACATCGATGAATGGCGCCATCCAATCCGCACCTTGCTCGAGGAAGGAGACGTTGTCAAGACGCCTCGATGCCTCCTCTACAGAGGGAATGGAGGGCTTCGAGATGCTCGGCTAGCGCCCGGCCGGGCAGCATCGGGTGGTGCCTCCTCTACAGAGGGAATGGAGGTGAATGACGATCGAGCCGATCCCTTGAGGGATACCAAGACAACGCCTTGACCGAGCTGCTCAAGGCTCGGGACCCGTCAAGCACATGGTCCAAATGACCGGCCTCGATTCGCAGCCCTTGGTGGCGGGCTAGGCTGGTTTGTCCATTCCACCACGAAGTCTGCTAGAATTTGAGACTTGATCGCAAAAGGGCAGAGAAGTGGATATCGAACTCGCATGAGTTCCATGGCTCACTTCGCTATCCGGCGTGGCCCGTAGATCTTAGATCTCCTAAGCGAAAGTGGTCGGGACAATGACCTGCGGGCTTGGAAGTAGTGGCGCAGCTTCTCGAGGCTACGAAAGCAAACAGTACAAGAGTTTCGGACCTCGGTGGTAACGCCTTTGGTCTCAGGCAACACTTCACGACGTAGTACACCGGACGCTGCGTCCCTTCTCGCTCTACTGCCAACACCGCACTTACGGCCTGGGGCATCGCTGCGAGGTATAATAAGAGCGGCTCCCCCGACCTTGGCGTGGCCAGGATCGGAGGGCTGGACAGGTACCGCTTTAGCTCCTCGAAGGAGCGGTTAGCTTCGTCCGTCCAAACGAAACCGTCGTGCTTACGGAGTGCCTTGAAGAACGGCGAGCGCGCTACCGACCGGAAATAAAGCGCTTAAAGCGCCATACGCCCGGCCGTGGTTTGCACCTCCTTTACCGAGCTCGGGGCGATTCTCTCGATGGCTTCGATCTTCTCCGGGTTGGCACCGATGCCCTGCGGCCCAATGATATACCCGAGTACTTTTCCTGATTTTACACCAAAAACACACTTTTCGGGGTTAAGTTTTATTCGATGCCTACGGAGATTACAAAAGGTCTCCTCAAGGTCAGATGCATGACCTGAGGGGATTTTACTCTTAACTACGATATCATCTACATATACTTCTGTGTTCCGCCTATCTCGCTCCGGAAAGTCTTCGTGATTGCTACTGAAGGTCGCCCCCTGCGTTCAGAGACCGGGACATGGTCGTAGCGTAACGTGCCAAAAGGCGTGATGAAGGAAGTCTTCTCGCCCCTTGGGAACAAGCTAATCCGTGATAGCCCGAATAGGCGCCCAAAAGCTCATTACGTGATTCTCGCTAAGGCCAACCAACCGGTCGATGCGTGCAGAGGGAAGTTGTCCTTCGCATGCGGCGTTTAGGCCAGGTGGTCGACACACATGCGCCCATTTGCCCCCTTCTTCTTGACGATGACCGGATTCGCCACCACTCCGTGTGCTGACTTCTCCGACGGCCGGCCTTAAGGAGCTTGTCGAGTTCCTCCTGATGATTGCCTCGCTTTCCCGGGAAAATCACCTAAGCCTCTCGACGACAGTCTTTTGCCAGTGAATAGCCAACAGGCTCGATCACCTCCCTTGGGACCGGCATATCGGACGGCCCCAGGCGAACACGTCCGAGCTCTTCCGGAGGAAGGTGATGAGCTCGAGTTCCTATTTGGGGTCTAAGGAAGACCCCAAGTGGAGGACCTTGGTCGGGTCGGCCTCGTTGAGAGGGACCGCCTTGGTCTCTCCTCCGGACTGGAGGGTAACTTTAGGTCGGGAAGGCGCCAGCGCTTGGTCGGGGCCACGCTGACACTACAAGAAACAGGAGAAAATTCGTGGGTTTTTAAATTGTAACAAAAAAACCCACGATTTAAGTAATTAAATTCATCGGTTTATTAAAAGCCCATTTAATTTAATTAAATTGTGGGCCAAAAAAATACCGACGATTTATGTATTTAAATTGACGGCTTGTAATATTACCCACGATTTAATTAAATTCAGGCCAAAAGTGCACTAACGAATTTATGCCCGAACTTAGGGCTAGGCGAGCTCTGCTTCGCAATCTCACACGCTGCTCTCCCAGCGCCGCCGCCCGCCCTTCCCTTGCGCACCCTCCCGCCTCCCACGCCTCCTCCCAGCTTGCGCCCTGCCTCACGCCAGGCTTCACGCCCACGCTTTCGCCAAGGCTTTCGTTGCCCAGCTGGCCATCCCGCCTCCTCCGGCACACCGTTGCCCATGATCGCCTGGCCTTACGCCAGCTCGTCGGCTCGGCTAGCTAGCCCGACCCCTGCGACGCCTTCATTGTCGCTTCCACGCCGTTCCCCATCCTCGGACTCCGCCATGACGCGACGGGTCTTCACCGGCGGCAGGATCGAACCTCACGGTGAGTTCTTCCTCTGAGCCGATGCGTGCATGATGGGTAGTCTCATTTGCAATGTCAGATGCACAATATGTGAATGGAATGGGTTTTGTCGAGATTCTGTGGTCCTAGAACCGTGATGTGTCAACGACCTTCTATTATGAGTCCTTTTTACTCGGAGGTTTCATCCTTTATGTTTGATTTATTAATTTAGTGATGAAATGATGAGTGATGAATCATATATACCTTCTTGAAAGGAAGCAACCTTCCGTTTTAGACCTTGTGCCCTTTGGGAATAAGATCGATGATGTGTTGTTCTTGACCACCGCACACGAGCAACTCCAGGAATGGAAGGGCATGGTACGAATTTATAGGCAAAGTGCAGATTATCACGAGTATATAATACTAGATAGGTTAACGCGCTATGCCGCAAGCTTCGGATGGAAATATATATTAAAAAGTGTAGTTAGAAATATTAGCCCATGCGTTCTCAAGACATAAGCTAAATGTAGAATTTATGTAGAAGGCAACATCATAGTATGCATACGAGGGAATAGGTGCGCTTTTATTAACGATTGGTATTTCTATAAAGAGTTTTTCCAATAATATACTGAGTAGTTCCCTAGGCCTTTATGTTGTAGATATATATGGACTATGTGCACAGCAATCTGATGTAACAGACGGGTCAAGAATACATAGATAATAGGAAATGCCAAAAGAGGAGGCAGGAATTCCTTATCCTCTTTAGGATTGTCTGTACCATCATAATTAAACCTCTATGCAGTAGACATTGAACCTTCATTTCCTTCTATTTCCAAAGCTCCAGAATTCAGTTCCTTGGTAATGTGCTCCACTTGAGTCCTTATGCATTAATACGACTTAATGACACTTGGCGATTGAAGTTTTCTACATGATGTAATCACAAAAAATATTGATATCTGCGTTGGCGGATGGAAGGAATGATCGCTAATAATACTTAGGCCTAGCTTGGATATAATGTGGAATGATAGACAACTCAATAGGGCGTTTTGCATTCCTTTGTGGCCAAACAAAATAGCATAAGGCATCGATCGGGTTCTAGAGTCACTAAAGTACTTAAATAAATGTATGCATCATTGCCTAATCAAATGTATGCACAGATCACATGCTAAGAGAAATGTATATTTCAAATATATATGATCGCAAGTTATAGATCCTTATGTTGAATGTGATCCAAAATTACTTTCGAATGTCTTAGCCTATTTCAGAAGAATAACTTAACTCGTGTTTCTAGGATTAATGATTAAATGAAGTAATTATGGTCATGCGAGCTACCGTAGTTTGTTAAAGGTACACATCAATGTAGCAAAGATTACTTTTGCCTGTTTAATGATAAGAGTAAAAATGCATTACAATTGTTACGTTGTAATATCCCATGAGCGTAAACAATGTAAAATCTCGTTCAAATGTGGGGTCCGATTTAAGTACACTCAATCATCCTAACCTAGCATGAGGACTTTAAAGTATTTCATACATGTTGGCATATGTCCTAGCATGAGGATTTAAGTACACTCAATTTGAGTTGTTGCTAACTTGCTATATTCTTCTAATCTCTTGTTTGATGTTTCATTTAAAGGTCGAATAGTTGAGTCCTCTTATACTCTTATTGCTTTTTTGTTAAGTTAGTTTAGATTTTTTGCCAAAGTGTTTTCCAGTTAATCAATGCAGAACTTTTAAACTTGTATAATTCTTTGGATGCATTCTGAGGTTACATGTGCAGGTGAATGCATAATAATCTCCATTTATTTTACAATTCAAATATGGGCATAAAATTCATTTAGTCTCAATGTGAAACGATTAATTCGTTTGAAGTTATTTCATCTCATTTTATATTCACTGATATGGTATATATATTTTTATTCTCTCATTTGCCGTTGTATATAACGTTAGAGTTTAGGGTTTGCGTCGAACGAGAGAGAGCCTAGGCGTCATTCGTTTGGGAACGGCGCATCTCACATTTGCTTGTGAGGTCTTGCGGTTCGAATTGTCGGCAGATTTTGGACGGCGAGAATGTTGGTCGTTGCATGGGGCTGTGGCGTGCGGCGATCCAGCGTGATTTCGGCCGCATAACCCTATTGTTCTCCGGCGCACCAAAGATCAGCGTGCGCTTGGAGAAAAATGGGTTATGCTACGAAATTTCGTTCGATTCAGTAGCGCCGACGTCACAGTCGCATGCAACGGCCTCCATTCTTGGGTGGGTTTAGAACACATCTTTCCTAACAGGGTTGTCTTTGTCACCTAAGCCACGGTCGTACGTTGACATCGTTTCATTTGTTTAGCTTTGAGAATGGGTGACGATCGGAGGGCGATGTATGACGGATGGAGGAGTGATGGGGGGCACACAAGGGAATGGGGGCAGATCACGGATGCTTTCTTGAAGCAAGCATTCGCTAGAGGAGCTGAATATGTGTATTGCCCGTGTACCCTCTGCGAGAATAACTGCTACTACAGCAAGGATATAGTGCAAGATATCACATTTGCAAAAACGGGTTCATGCCTAACTATTTGGTGTGGCACCGTCATGGAGAGGCCAGGCGTGCCATTGAGTCGGACCATGGGGAGGATGACGGCCGGATGGAAGAGATCTTCGCATGATCTTGGCGGGGATTGAATTTAACTTCGGGAGGGTCACAACCGAGGAGGTTAAGGAATTCTATAGGCTACTTGGCGCCTCGGATGCGGTCGCATGACTTGACCAATGTGACCGAATCCTAAAGCGGTTACACGGCTTATGTCGATGAAGTCAAGTTCAACTTTTGAACAAATGCTTCAACGCTTTGCTTGAACTTATGAATGATGTCCTTCCGCCTAACCACAAGATGCCAAAGGATTTGTACCAATCGAAAAAGTTGATGGCGGCCTCGGGATGAATTACCGGAAGATTGATGTGTGCGAGAATAATTGCATCTTTGCTCGGAAGGATCATGACAAGGATACTCATTGTATGCATTGCGGTACATGTAGATTCGTTGAGGTGGTAGATGAGGAAGGGTATCGGTGACTACAAAGGTCGCGACTAAAAATGTTTTGCACATGCCGATCACGGATAGGCTTAAACGGTCAGATATGTCAAAAGTGTAATGAAACATATGCGGTGGCACGAAGAAGGTAAACGTGAGGACCGAGACCCGATATGATGGTGCATCCGTCTCGAGGGCGAGGCATGGCGTATTGGACCGATTCGATCCTGCATTTGCAAGCGACCTAGGAGTGTCCGTCTTGGTTTGTCCACGGACGGTTTCACACCTTTCAAAGACAAGCGCTAGCCCTACTCTTGTTGGCGGTCTTCATCATGCCATACAATCTTCCACCGAGATTTGCTTGAAAGAGGGGTTCATATTCCTTGCTCTTGTCATTCCGTGTCCTAAGCATCCAGGAAGGATCTCAATGTGTTCATGCGGCCCTTAATTGACGAAATGAAAAAGTTGTGGCGAGGGAAAAGGCATACGACAGCGTTCTTGGTAGAGAATTTACCTTACGAGCCGCATACCGTGGTCGGTCCATGATTTGTTGGCATATGGCATTTGGGCGGTGGTGTGTTCATGGTCGCTTTGTGTTGTCCATTTGTATGGTCGACTCGATGCATTCAGCTCACGCGCGGTAAAAAGATCACATTCTTCGATTGCCATAGGCGGTGGCTTCGGCGAGGCACCTTTCAGAACGATGCCAAAGCATTTCAAAAGGAAAGAAAGTTAAAAAGGGTCGCGGGCGACTCACGGGAGAGGAGATAGCTGAATGGCATAGTCGGCTTGAACGATCTCGGAAGTGGGTTTCATCGGCTATGGAAAGGAGCACAACCGACTCATATTTCTTTTCTTTTGGGAGCTGCCTTATGCGAAAGCTTTGATTCTGCCAAGATAACATAGATTTGATGCACCAAGAGCGCAATGTGGCGTAAAGCATCATAAGCATGGTGTTTGATGTAACGGACAAAACAAAGGATAACGTGAGTGCTAGGAAAGACATGGGTGATCATTGTGCTAGGCCGTGGCTCGAGGTTAAAGTTGGTTTAAATGGAAATGAGAGCCGCCACGAGCTCCATCTTGTGAAGCCGTAAGACCGTAAAGATTTTGAGGTGGATGAAAACTCTAAAATTTCCGATCGCTATGCATCTAACATAAAACGAGTCAGTGAATGTCAAAGAGGTAAGCTAAACAGGCTAAAGAGTCATGATTACCATATTATCATGGAAAGACTTGTTCGGTAATGTTTCGTGGCTATTTTGATAATGAGTTGTGGAGGATGTTAGCCGAGCTCGGCCACTTCTATAGGCGGATATGCGCTTAAGGAAATCTCAAGACGTTGATCACGAGAGTTAGAGAAGAATTCCTTTGCTTGTATGCAAGATGGAAAAAACTTTCCCACCTGGTTTTATGAATGTGATGCAACATCTGCGGTGCATCTCGCCTTGGGAAGCGATGGTTGGAGGTCCCTTGTGATTCAGATGGATGTATAGCCGAGAAAGGGAGTTGAAAAAGCTTAGAGCTACAAAGGCACAACAAGGCAAGGGTAGAGGGGTGTATCGCAGAGGCTTATGCAAGTAAAGAGATCACAAACTTCTCAACAAAGTATTTCGCAGTCAAGCACATTCTTGTACTTCCACTTTGCAGTTTTCCTCGGAAGAAACTATTTCTACATGTTGTATTTTTCTCTTCTTCCTCCTTGATGAAATCAATACTACCATATTACCTCATGGTGCTGTTTAAAGGATGGGTCAATCACAAAAACAGATAACATTTTTCTTATTCCAAACAGGACAACAGTAGGTTGAACGAGGAATGGGCCTCTTGCAAATAAACTCATCCGTTTTATTTAATCGCAAAAGAAACACGAGACAAGAAAAAAATTGTCCCAACATGTAAAAGCAAAGGTTGAACTCACAACTTTGGTGCTATATGGCAGCTTAAATATTAACAAACCATCCAATTAACATGTAATAGTAGCTATTGTTTTAAGGGTGAGCGTAGTTATCCCATGAGTGGCGATTAATGGCATGTTGCTCTTGTGGGTCCCTTGGAAATATTGGTACAAACTACATAACATGGATATTTAGTAAATCTTTTCAGCAGAAAGATCATAATCATATACACTTCCATCCCAATCGGTCAAAGTTGTGTCGATCATTACTATGCCTTAATAAAAATAATTGCAAGGTACACTTTGAGTCGAGCAAGCTAATAAAACACCATGTTCTCGTGATACTCTATGAATGAAGCCAGTGGGTAAAATTGCTTATATATATAGATTAGATTGGTTTGTTAATTTAGATAGCTTGTGTCCTTAATTGCTATCGACTATAGAACCTACCATTGAATACTAATGCATCATTTTCCTTCATATAGATTGTTGCCTTTGGTTCTATTGAATGCTTAAAAGATTAATCTTGAACTTGCGGGTTTCGGGTCACGCCCTCGGACGCATTAACGCATTTACATCGAGAAGACATCTTGAACAAGCCGGTGGTGGTGGTAGCACCCATAACTCCAACAACCCCGAGGCATGAATTCCATTGTGAGCTCGATTGGTGTATTTGTTGTACTTTATGACTTGTTGTGATGGATACCTTGTGAGCGACTTATTGTGATGGACCGAAATTTTGTTGTGATGTACGACTTGTTGTGGTGTATGACTTGTTGTGATGACTTGTTGTGATGGATACGTGGCGAGAAGGATCTGCTAGAATGTCTCCTTCGGTTTCTTGTGAGATTGATATATATATTATAACGCAAATATTTTTTTGTCTCACGAGTGGATGTCCTATTTACTAGAGAGGTCATGCGAAATTTTGTACATTTCGGTGACTTAGTATGAGTATGGAATTTTGTATTTTGAGTGTTATGTGGCATGTCTTGTATTTTGGTTGCTAATCCATTGAGATAGCGCAAGTGTGGAATTTGTGGTCAAATTGAGTGAGGAAAATATGAACATAGCTAAGGAAGACACTCAGGAGGAAAGTAAGTATCTAACATCTACCTATTTTGTTGCTACTGAGATATGTTCTTTATATATGTTGTTCTATTTGCGAATACCACATTAACTAATTTATGTTGTGCAGAAGCTTTATTGGAAAATATGAAGTGGAGCTCCACAAGATTAATAACAAAGTTAGGTTTATTCCTCTGATGCCATCTCAGCTTCTTCTTTCCAAAGATGTTTGAGTTCAAGATTGTTTTATACTTCTTTGTATTTGTCCTAACGGTTCTTTTCTTTTCCTTATATTCTTTCTCTGTTTGAAACCAGGCCTCAAGTCCATTGCAAGTAAAATATGCTGATGGAGAGTTGGAAAGATTGGGTATGAGGCTTTCTAAAATTATTTCATTCATAACGAATTTGTGTATCGGTCATTGCTCGGAGTATTATTTTGATCCTCATTCGACTAACATGTCTATGCTGTTCCTTCAAGAGCACAAACTGTTCATTGAATGCTCCCAAAAATGTAACATTTCTTGAGATGACTGATTTGTTTACAAAATATGGGAATATCAAGGACTTGCAAATTTTGAGAGGTTCTATGAGACTAGCAAAGGTAAAATTTTCTTGTGGAAAGAGTTGCTTTTCCTATTGATTGAAAGGAAGATCATTTTTGTTTTAGACCTTTCGCACATTTTGCTTAACAACTGTGGATGTTGCGGTGGCCGTGCTTTTCTCAAGTATGAAACAAAAGAGCAAGCTCATGGCAGCTATTGAAGCTCTAAATGGGAAGCACCAAATAGAGGTTTGTGAAAAGTTAAGTATTCCAAATATTTTGTCTTGACTTGTGGGGATAGTCTTATGCTTGGCTCTCTGAACGCTCATTGTGATTACGAAGATGCCCTAAAATGTTAGCTTGAAATATCGTGGTTGCATTCTTCATGCCTTTGCATGCATACAATTTGGCATATATATTTGCTTCTTTATACTCTAGAACTTGTACTCTTGTGTTACAAGTTGAATAGCCTACCATTTTAATTTATTTTTTTTCATTCAACCGCTATGCGTTTGATCGACACCTCTCTTTTTCATCTGGTCATTACAGCTTGCATTTTGCTATCTTGACATGAAGGATTCGATGTCGGCACGAATGATTCTTTCGAGGATTCCACTAGAAGAGGCATACTTGCAATCTAGGCTAGTTTTCATGGCTCAACAGAAAGAAAAGGAATTAAGCAAGGAAGGCTACCAATTGATGATTGCTTTTATTTGATGGGTACAATGAGACCCCACAGAACTCTCCTACCTAATGAAGTTTGTGTGATCTTGTAAGTGACATGAGATACTCTTTTGAATCTGCATGCACTTGGAATGCTTTTTTGTATGTCTCAATGATCCAAAATTTAGTAGCCAGATTTAGTAGTTTAAAATCATCGCTATTACATCTGGGCAATCGATGTTTCAAAGGAGGCCCTTTTATTGTTTTTACTTACTTTGTCTTCTATTAAACAAGCGACAATGGACACTTTACGGAGGCGTGCTTGTATATAAACATCTGGGTTACATTTTGGTGATATACATTTTGGTGCATTTTATGGTCATTTGATGGCGAGAGCCATTTGACCATCCATCTATTTTCGATGTCAAGACCTCAAGATTAAAAATCTTGTTTTCAGACACTTCATCAAAATGAATATGTGCAAGATCCCTATGCAAAGGAATTTGGGATAAATATAAGTGACAAGCTCACCTCTGTTGAAGCACGAGTTCTGCCAAGACAGGTAAGATCATTGGTATATTAGGCTGCAATATTAAGTATTATGACTACTCTCGCTTATTTCGAACTTGTGTTTCCATAATTTTTCACTCGAATTGAAGCTAAAATATCATGATACGGGAAAACAAAAGGAGTGCTTACCACATGTCGGTCAATGGAACATGATGAACAAGGCGAGCATCCAGTCTGCTGAGTGCTGAAGTTGTTAGTTCTCATTTGTAGTAAAGCGTATTAATCGCTCAAAAAATGCTTCTCCTTTTTTTTTGGCAGAAAGTGATCAATGGGTGCACAGTGAATCATTGGGCTTGCATTAACTTCTCAAGAAGTGTTCAAGAAAGCACTGCTCGTGGATTTTGCCTGGAGTTGGCCCAAATGTGTAAATGTTCAGGCATGGTATACCTCTCATTTGTGCTAATATTTTATGGAAGGACACTCCTTTTAAAATTGTGGAGTGCAAACCTTACGGCAGCCTTTTTATTTTGATAGATGTTAACTTATGCCCACCTGTTTTGCGGGAGTTCAACGATGAACCCGTTATACCAATATATTCAGCTAGACCAGATCAAGTAGTAAAAGCACTTAAGCATGTGCATAACGCTGCACTAAACAAACTCATGAGCCAAGAGCTTGAGCTTCTTTTGGACATCCTCCTGACAACAATGGGCCCTTATATGGTGAGGCTGCAGCAGCTCTTTGTCATTCTGCCACTTATGTCACATATCTGTTATTTCTTTGTTCTAATTATTTTGTAAATAATGTCCTTTCTGTTTTTCACATGTATAATGAGAGATATTTTTTATTTCCAGGGTGACATAAAAGCGCATTTGTGAAACCGAATTGGGATTAATATCACACTGCTGCTTAACGAAGCATGTTTTTAAGATCAGCAGGCAATACTTGGCAAATGTCTCACTTAAAATTAATGTTAACGATTTGCCGTCATGTCCTCAAGCTTACACGTAGATTCCTAGTGCAGATCACGAAGCTAACAACTGCTACTACCAGTAACTCACTCCATTTCATGCTTAATGATGTCTGCAATATCAGATGGGGGAAGAAATACTGTGCTCTTGGATGCAGTAGGTCGGAGGATTCCTTTGGTCAGTGACATACCGACAATAATATTTGGTGCGGATGTAACACATCCTGAAACTGGAGAGGATTCCAGTCCATCAATCACTGCAGTAAGATTAGCATTATTCTGCTGCTTCTACATCAAAGGTTATGTTACTTCATGCATGAGTTCTCTAATGTTCTGCTTGCAGGTTGTTGCATCTCAAGATTGGCCAGAAGTTACAAAGTATGCTGGATTGGTGTGTGCTCAAGCTCACAGGCAAGAACTCATACAAGACCTCTACAAAACATGGCATGATCCTCAAAGAGGCACTGTGACGGGAGGCATGATCAGGTATTTCTCTAAGAGTAGTTACTCTTGTAAGGCATGATGTACATTTGATGAATGGATGAATCGTGTCATGCTTAGACTTTATAAGTAATCATTTTTTATGATTTTACAAAACAAAATTCATTTGAATCTCCTGAGATATACTTAAGTGGCAACCTAAGGGTGTGGGTTATGGACGTGGAATCTGGAGAAGCAAGACCACTTTTGAATCTCTGAGATATACTTAAATGCTATCTTTGACAGGTGAAAATGAATTTCTATAATTCTATGCCTGCTGTCTTTCTCTATTCCTACTTCTAAATAACAATCTCTCTCGCTATTGTTGCAGCTTTGTGTGGGCTAACAATTCTACTTTGTTAGTCTCGCACATCAAGAAGCAACTATAATTAGCTATAAACAAGCTCTTCGTCTGCGTCCTGATTTTCCAGAAGCAACATGCAACCTTCTGCATACTTTACAGGTAAGATTCCACATAATTGTCTATTTGTGCAATCACAACATATATAAATAAATTATACACTCTCCACGTGTTATTCTGAAGTATGGATCATGAGAGTCCTTACTCCTTAGCTTATTTCTTGGAACTAACATACACTATGTAAGACGTAGAACTTGAAGTAGAAAACAAATCTGTAAGAGATCTTTTGGATTATGATAAGGTTTTGATTTTGCAGAAAATATTAAGAACCTTTGTTCTTTAGCATGTCTTAGCCTCCTTTAAAACATGAACTAATATGCTATATGCAGGTATTAGTTATTTGAGAATTGTTGATGTTTCAAAGGAGGCCCTTTTATTGTTTTTTACTTACTTTGTCTTCTATTAAACAGCGACAATGGACAGCTTTCTGGAGACGTGCTTGTATATAAACATCCTGGGTTACATTTTGGTGATATACATTTTGGTGATATACATGTCTTTATTTGCTACTTCAGGCCATTTATGCAAGGTTAGCTTTATTTCATCATAGGTCTGTTGTGCACTTGTGCTTGAGCTTTTTGTTTGAAAATGGCAGGGCAAAACTGTTTTGTCTCCAGTGTTTGCCTTTCCCAATAAAATCAGAGCACAATTTATATATAGCGTACATGTGTTTTGTCTGCATTCAGGTGTTATTCTTCCTGACTCTAGTTATATATTCCAAGTGAGGTTCTTTATCTCTTTTTTTAAATGATTAGTTGTCAACTGTCTCTGCATTGATTTACTAACCGTTCTTTTGTATTTTCAATACCCAGATTACTATGGAAAAATCAGTTCTAGAGCAGGCTAATAGCAAGTATGAGCTTCGAGGAGAGTATGTGTTTACGGGAACTCGTGATAGACTTCCACGGAAAGTCAAGGTAATGGGTTCGTAGAGAAAGTAATGGGAGGGCATCTTGGTAGCATTATGGCTTCAATGAATAATGGTACTAATATTTTTTTAACCGCGGTGTAGAACACTAACCTATATGGCACAAAACATATTGCTCAATTTATCACCAGTGATGTAACATATTATCATTATAGCTCAAATCAAATGACATGCTGTAGATCACATGACTTGTGACTTCATATGGTTCTCAGAACAAATGCAGCAAAGGAAGCTGTATTTGTAATTCGTTTTAGCTGTTCTTATCATCCTCTTTTCTGGGAAAAGCATTGCCCCATTTCTTGTTGATCTTAGCTTTTTTTCCCCTGTTTTGAGATGTCAGCTTAGCATTCTGGATTAAATATACAGTGTGAAATGGACCAATTATATATAGTCCATGGCGAGGAGGTGTCATGAACTTACCAAATTGTTTACTTACCCATCTCCTTGTGCTTATGCAAATTTGTGCTCTAAGAAAGCTCCCTTTCAAGTTTACAAATCAGAGGTATTGACACATATTGAGCTTGTATCAGTATCATAAGCACTATTAATTCTCTTGTTCCAATATCCAAGGCATGTGTTTGCTGCTCTGGCACGATGTGACTGATCTGCACATCCATGCATTGTGAAAGTTTTGTATTTTCCTTCAAGTACCTGATGATTTTTGCTTGGCAGGTGGCTGAGGCAAAGTTTGTGTTTGAGGCAAGGACCATAAAAAGGATGGAGCTTCTGGTGCTTAGTACCTTAAAGTGGAGGATGCAAGCTGTGACTGCTTGCTCATTTATTGACTATTTCCTTCACAAATTCAATGATCGTGATGCACCCTCCATGCTTGCACTCTCCCGCTCTTCTGACCTTATCTTGAGCACAGCTAAAGGTACGAGTGTTAGGTCAGATCTGATTTCTGGTCTTAATCAATCTTTATATGGAATTTGGTGGCAATCAATTCCTAAAGTTTGATAATTTGGATCGCAGGAGCTGAATTCTTGGTTTTCAGATCTTCAGAGATTGCTGCAAGTGTTGCACTTGCTGCATTTGGGGAGTGCAGAAGTTCGGTACTTGAGAGGGCTAAAACTAGCTGCAAGTATATAAACAAGGTATGTCATAGCTCAATGTTCTGACTAATTAAACCATTTGACTCATCACCTATTGTTAGATGGTAAATTCTAAATGCAAACTTGTTCATCTATGTCTTAGTTAGCATCAATGTGCGCTTAAATTGTTTCTAAATTAGCTGAAATACCCTTTACGTGTTGCAGGAGAGAGTCTTAAGATGCTATGAAATGATTCAAGACAAGATTACAATCGGAAACATTGTCCTAAAGTCTGCTGGATCATCAATTTCCTTTGTGCCGCAAAGCCCCATAGGTGTGTTGGATGCTGCTGCATGTCTGAGCCAACAAAGTGATGACCCTGCTGTTGGGTCTCCTGCAACATGCTACCAAAGCTCTTCAGCAAGCAAAAGGAGGAGAATTAGCAGATGACCCATCTCATGATGTGGTGTGCTTCAGGTGTGCTGCTCACATTTTGGAGTTTTTAATTGTTTCAAACATCACAATTGAGTTTGGTCACTCAAGAATTCTGGTGTGGTCAAGTAGTAGGTGAAAGGAACAAACGAAACATACACTATACTTGGCCCATAAACTACAAATAACATGCGATGTGTCTTGAGCCTATACATGCAACTGACAATTGTAAGGGGCATGCAAAGCCGTCCCTGTCCAGGGATGCCTGTGTAGGTAGAGAAGGAACAAGGAATTTGCATGTTGTAGAGATGAGAGCTCTCTTGTCCTATTTTGTATTTGTGTGACTTATTCATTTTCCAACGAACTTTGGGCAAGGGTTGCTTTGGGCATTGAAGGTGATGAATGAAAAGAATCCGAAAATGGATCTGCAGAGAAACATGACAGCTGATATTTGTTTTTCACGAGTTGTCAAATTGTTGACATTATTTGTTTTTCTATTTTCTTTCCCTTGTTTGTGATGTCTAGTATGTTATCATCTATAGTTGCTACTCTGCTTTGGTTGATTTGTATTCTGTCACTATGGAAGATATCATAAAACCATCTTCAAAGAATTAAGGATTACTAGTTCAAGGTTTGTGTTTGCTGCTCTGGCACGATGTGACGTGTACAACCCAGATGTTTATGCCTGCTGAATTGTTAGTAAAATATCTTGTTTCCTTCCTGTCCACAGCTATTGATCACAAGCCAAACAGAAGTGATGACAGGAAACGAATTGAGAGTGCTGGTGGGGTTGTCATGTGGGCCGGTAAGTCCTGTATTCATCACACCATGTACCACTTGACTAAAGTACATATTTTTATGTTTCAACTCGAGTTGTAGTTTTTACCTATTTATTTGTCAGAAGTCACATGTGCATGGGGTGAAGAGGCTTTGAATGATCTTCTTGCTGATAGTGGTAAATGGTCCTTTGCAGGAACTTGGAGGGTGGGTGGTGTACTTGCAATGTCCCGGGCATTTGGCAACCGCTTATTGAAGCAGTTTGTTTAATTTCTATAATTCTATTTATGACAATGTATGATTACTCTTTTCACATTTTTTAGTAGCGTTAAGTCTCATTGTTGAAAATGTATGATAAAATTAAACTATCAAGCATTAATTTTGTGTTTATATATGTAGGTCTTCTGTTACACTGTGCAAATAGTTTTCTTTCTTCCTTTTTTTATCTAATATGAAACGATTGCAATTGATCCTTTTTCCCTTGTCTTTCGTGTCATTTGGATGAAAGGTTAAAGGCACAAAGCTTTGTTGTCAATGGATCTGCATCATTTCACAGAGCAAGCTGTGACTTCTCCTTTCCTTAGGACACCTTGACAAATTTATTGGTAATGTTCATGTTATATCCAACACACTATGCATCGGTTCCATGGAAAGCGGGGTTGGGAGGAAAGGAGATTGTCCATGAAAGGGACCCTACCTTTGAAAAATAGTGAGCCATCACCAATGATAAGATTGAGTTGAAATGTGAAGTTCTAGATATCTGAGCAAAAAATATATTGAGGTCATTATTGCTACTTTATCCTTTTATATTTGAAACAATATCTGTCCTTTTATATTTATAAACAATATTTCATGCAGAATTCTTGACTAGTGGCTTCTAAGGATGTAGTAATATCATGTGATCTGGTTGATTGTCTTCTAGAATTGCTTTTATAATTTTGTTATATGCCTTAATGAATCAGTAGCCTAATTTGCATCTCATAAATTAATATTGACTGTACAATACATAAATTAATATTCATTTTAGGCCATATATTTATCTGTCGATGTGGATATATATATTTTTTTGTACAAATGTCTATTAAATTCGTGGGCCCATAAATACCCACGAATTTAACAATTAAATCATGGGTTTTTATTTGGCCACGAATTTAACTAAATTAAATGGTTTCTCTTCGCCAATTTAAATAAATAAATGGGTTTTATTTGGCCCATTTAATTTAAATAAATTGAGGTTTTTTGCCCACTTACAATTTAGTTAAATTCGTGGGTTTAAATAAATTGGTGGGCTTTGTTGCCCACAATTTAAATAAATTAAATGGGCTTAACTTACCCACAATTTAAATAAATAAATGGGTTTTTGGTACTTACAATTTAAAAGTTAAATTGTGGGTATTTTCAATAACCCACGAATTTAATTTAATTTTCGTGGGTGCCCACAATTTAATTGATTAAATTAAATCGAGTTAAATTCGTGAACTAAATTGACGGTATGCCCATTTAATTTAACATAAATTCGTGGGTTTTAGCCTAAATTCGTGGGTTTTTGGCCCACGAATTTTTCCCTGTTCCTTGTAGTGTGAGGCAGCTGCCCGACCATGTCAAGGGACTTCTCATCGCAACTCAGGGCCGCCCTGTGGTCGCCCTTCACGGTAACGACGCCTTTGGGTCCGGGGACCTTTAGGCACTGGTAGGCGTGATGCGTGGCGGCCATGAACTTGGAGAGGGCCGGCCTGCCCAGAATGGCGTTGTAGGCCGACCTGAAGTCTACGACTTCGAAATTGACTAGCTCGGTCCGGAAATTCGCGGTGTCCCCAAACGTTACGGGCAAGACGATCTGGCCCAGAGGCTTGACCGAGGTGCCGGGGACAATCCCGAAGAACGGGACAGCGATGCTCTTGATCTTGGAACGAGGGACCTGCATCTCGTCCAAGACCGAGACGGATATGAGGTCCAATGAGCTCCCGCCATCGATCAGGACCCTGCCAACTTTCGCGTTGTTGATGGTCGGGCTCACGACCAACGGGAGCTTCTGAGGTTTAGTCATCCCAAGGGGACAATCGTCCTTGGAGAATGTGACGGGCAGCTCGGACCACCTGAGCGGTTGCACGGGGGGCCTGCCTTGGGCGATGTGGCCGACCTCCCGCGCGGCCTCCTTCAAATCCCTTCGGGATTTGTAGGCCGAGGAGCCCCCGAATATGACGGCGATGTGATTGTGGGGCTCCTAGTAATCCATGTCGTCGTCGTCGTCGGCGGGGCCCTTGTCTTTGCTGTTCTCCCCCTTGCTCGGGAGAGCCGGCATGGGGCCCTCGCCCCTGTAGAATTTTTTCGAGCGTCGCCCAAGTCCTCTGATTCGCGGAGGTCGTGGCGGGCACGATGGAGTGGGCGAGCGGTCGTCATGAGGCGTCCTCTTCGCCCGCGACCACGCCGTTATGACCTTGGTCGTCTGGCCTTAGTCGGCGTCTCGGCTGTCGCCCGCGCATTGATGCGGCCGACCACGCCCCGCCATACTTGCCGATTTGGCGAACCGCAGGCGAGCATTGCTTTCGGCGGCGCGACCATGTCCGTAGCGTGACTTCTTCTTCTTCTTGAACTTCTTCTCGGAGGGCGAGGGCCTTTGCTCGGCGCCCTCCGGGCGGTGAGGCGGCGGCTGCCCTCGTCGAGGCTCTCTTCCATACTGCAACCGTCGGCGTTACAGCGTGTGATCGGCCATCTGAAAGCAGATTCGTTAATAACAGTCGGGTGGATCTCCAAGTCTTGTGTGAAGCGGACGTCGTGGATCCCGAACTTGAAGGCTCGGACAACCGCTTCGTCCGAGATGCTCGGGATGGAGTTCCTTACCTTTATAAACCTTTGGACGAAGTCGCGCAGCGTCTCCTTGTCCGTTTGGATGAGGCGCTCGAGATCGCGCTCATTGCCCGGGCGGGTGTAGCAGCTTTGAAAGTTTGCCCGGAGGGCCTCCGAGAGCTGCCTCCACGAGCGGATCGATCCCTCCTTTTGGTTAAAGAGCCACGTCCTGGCGGAGCCATCGAGGACCGTGGGGAGGTAGTTAGCCATGACCCCTTCGTCCCCGCCGGCCGCCTGAATGGCGGTGGAGTAGATCGAGAGGAACTCATCGGGGTTTTGGGTCCCGTTGAAATGCTCAATGTGGCCGGGTTTGAATTTGCTTGGCCACCTGACGTCGCGGAGGGACGCCGAGAAAGCCCGGCATCCGAACGCCGGGCCATCATGGCGAGCCCTCCGGGTGTGACGGTCGTGGCGACCGGGGCCTAGCCTCTCTTTGGCGCGCAGGGTGAGGCGAGAGAACACGCCCTCATGCCGATGCGATGATGGCGGGTTCGATGTGGAACATGCGGAGCGCTCGCGAACGGGCCGGGCATGCCCGCGAGCCCGTGAGGCTGCCCGGGAAATACTCCGAACGTCCTCATGGTGCTGGTGCTGCTTTTCGCGGTTTTCCCGGGCGGGGCTTGGGGAGGCCCTGGCCGGGGAACGGCGCTTAAGGTCCCGCGAAACATCCGGGGCCCTTGACGCCAGAGGCCACAGGAGCCCGATGTCGGTGGGCGAGCTTTCGAGGTTTTAAACGCGAGGCCCCCATAGCCGCCAGTCCGCGGGTTAGCGAGTTACGAGGCCGCGACGGCCGTCGCCATGGCGCTCGGCGCTTCGGCGCTCGAGGAACGGCGGAGGCGACCTTGAAGCGGTGGCGCTTCGTACTCTGAGGAGCGATGAATCGGGTCTCGTGGGCCTGTCTCCACCTCGGCACAGCTCGCCGCCCAGATTAGCGGTGGGCGATCGCCGGTCCCTGCCGGGATAGTTAAAGTGCTCCTCCCGCATTGCGTTTGGCGAGGAGGAGAGGGCGCTGAGACGGCCGTCCTCGTGGTAAATCCTCCTTCTGCCATGCAGAGCAGGCGGAGGACCAGACAAAGGCGGCGGCGAAGTGGTGTCGTCGATCACGTCCCCGGCTGAGTTCGAGATGGTCGAGGCGTCCGGCCGTCACATGGACCGCCGATTCTTCCTCATAAACGAGGGTATCGGCGCGGCGGAGGAACGCTCTCGCGCCCGCGACCGGGGAAAGACTCCGGTTTGGTGTGACCTACGGATCGGCCGCCGCCGCCCGTCGGCCGGGCGTAGTATTCATTGCCGTCCTCCACGTCGCCGAAGACGCAGAGGTCTGATTATCCTGCGAGTTTGGCATCCTCGGGATTCCTTGCGAAGGACTTGATCGATCCCCACGACGGCGCCAAATTATCGGCGATTCGGGACGGGGTCCGCCGCCGAGCTTACTTGTTGAATGAGGATCAACCTAAGGCCCCTTTCCCACAAGGGCTATACTTAGAAGATGGACCGAGCTACGGATGGGATGAACGCGATGATCGGGAAACACCGAGGGTCGTTTTTTATCTGGTTCGGGCCTCTCACGGGAGATAATAACCCTCGTCGATGATTGCACTAATATGCGGAACGAGTTACAACGCACTTGCTCGGGGGCCTGGCGATCCTAAAAACTCCGTCATAAGTGAGTGCACAAGTGTGTATAGTGTCCAAGAGGTTCATACGAGTACATTGTGCGAGGGTATTTATAGAAGATTCTGAGGGACAGGTAGTTAATACTGGGGCGCTCTCATGAGGATGTAAGCGGTCGAGGCAGAGGCCGCCACCCGTCGGGTACCACGCGGCGACGGGAGCGATGGTATGAACCAGCGGTCGGACCATGGCGTGCAGATCCCGCAAGGCGATTCCTCGAGCATGGCATTTAATGCCACGTCGCTCGCCGCGAGCCCCGAGCTTGGCTTGCTTTCGGGCAAGGTAGCCCATGAGCAGGCTACCCCAAGGCGATCTGTCTTGGCGCCCGGTAAAGCAAGGCCATGGTCGGTTGGCGCAAGCTTCAAAAAGTCGCCGAGCACACAGTGTATCAATCCTCGACAATAATCATCTAAACTTTTTATGGGAACATCATTAATGTGTCAGGAACCTCCACAAAAAAATCAAATTTGTTTAACATTGTTTGAACTATTTTTTGTTTAGTTAAAATTTGCCAAAATTTTGGATATTTCGCTCGAAATTCGGTCCAAAAATTCCGGATTTGAATTTTTCTTTTTGAATTTTATCTGAATTTTATCCAAAATAACGAGATGAAATTCGGTGGGGAGCAATATATTAACTGAAAACGAACCCTAATCCCAACAACTGCTGTAATACAAAGCGACAACTATGCTAATACATAGTGTTGTTGCCTTTGCCGTGGTGGTAGCCTGGTCATGTACTCGACGTCTGGCAGGATTGAATTCTCGCCGAATTTGGCGAAATTTCGATTTCGGCCTCCTCCGAATTTATATATGCCGGCCAAATCCAAAAAATTAAAAAATTTGAATTTGCTACAGTGTTGCTACAGTAATTTCGGAATTTCGGCGAAATTCGGCCAAATTCGCCGAAATTTCGGGTTTGGAGTCCGGATTTTGAAATTTGACCACCGGATTTGAACGGAATGGGTCCAATAACCCTTAAGAAAGTCTTGTTCCATGAAAATTTGATGAAAAACTAATTTTTTGAGATTTTTTAAAATTTGGGCAGAAAACTTGTCAGATTTTTAAGAATTTTTAAAAGCTTGATAATGATGTGAAAAAATTATGGTACCATCCTTAGTAGTTTGGAATCATACAAAAAAAATTTCAAAATAATTTAACATTATTTGTTATCTTTAAAAAATAAAAAACCGAATGGACATAATTGGGACAGTAAACTTATTAGATTTTTAAAACTTTGTCCTGTGTGATCATGATCTGAAATTTTTATGAAAAATTAATAATTTCATCAGTACCATTCCATAAAATTTTCAAAAATTTCAACTTTCTTTGTTTGCTCAATAAAATCTATCAATGCAGTAAGCACTGAACTTATATGATTGCAATCTGCTCTGCACAGTTTTCAGATTTCGGATTTTGATTTATCAGACAATTCAAATATTTTCTAAACTTTTTGAAAATTTGTTTTTCAAGTTTATTTCAGGTAAGGATCCTTATTTAAAATTTTCAGCTCCATATATTGTTCCAGGAATTTACAATAATTCTGACAATGTACTGTGTATATATTTCTGTTTTCTGTTTTGGATTTATCAGGCAACTCAAATATTTTTATAACTTTTTGAAATTTTGTTTTTCAAATTTATTTGAGCTAAAGATTCTTATGTAAAATTTTCAGCTCAAAATAATTCTCCAGGATTTTATAAAAATTCTGACATTCAAAGTACTAGCTTTCAACTCTCTCTGTGTTTGAATTTTTAAAAATTGATCACATTTGATCATCATCTGAAATTTTTACAGATATATCATAAATATGTTAGGAATCTCCATAAAAAATTTCAAAACTTTCTAACATCGTTTGTACTATTTTTCATCCGGTTCAAACTTGCCGATCAACGTTTCATCTACATAGTATCAGTCTTTGAATTTTTAAAAATTGCACAGATCTGATAATCACCTGAAATTTTTATGAGAACATATCTAAGATGTCAGGAACCTACAAAAAAAATTTCAAAATTTTTCGACATCGTTTGAACCATTTTTCAGTCAGTTCAATTTGGGCGAAATTCGGTCAAATTTCGGCGAATTTCGGGGTGTTTTCGGCGAATTTCGGTGGAAACAAACCGGATTTGAATTTTAAAATTTGAATTTTGAATCTCCTCGGCCGAAATTTCTGAATTTCGCGAAATTTCAGATTTCGGAGGTTAGCGAGATTTCTCAGAACGAAAACTTAATCCTTGCGTACGGGTCCTGCCAGGAATACCGAAAATGGGAATTGCAGCGATGGATCAGGAAATCTCGCTGGGATCTGGTATTCTTTTTGCAACCGGTAACCAAAACCTCGGTCCATGCATACAGCTCATGATCCAATCATAACTTCCTAATGATGCCCACAAATAGCGTGTTACTTACATGGCTAATTTCCTTTTGGCACATAAATTATGGAGATATTGAAAATGAGTAATCTAACCTTAATTATTATCTCTAATCACTGTATTCAATGCTTGCTTACAGAGAATATCAAGCAAAACTGGATATTTATTAGGGGCATAAAAAGAACACCACACTAATTTTTCATTGCAATATGAATTCCTTATATTTATAAGCAAGACTACTTAAAAAATATGTCCTATAGAGAGTGAGATATCTGGAGGTTGCGTATAGGGGTGGCAATGGGGACCCGTTCCCCGATCCCCGATGGGGAATTCCTCTACTAGGGGACGGGTATGGGAAGAAATCGTCCCCCGCGAGGATGGAAGCGGGGAAAATTATTACCCTGTCGGGGATGGCGGGGACGGGGACGTGGAATTTTTTTCCCCGCGGGGACCCGGTTGGGGATCCAAATTTAGTTTAGTCCAATGTAGTTATTAGATTGCAAACATATTCTCTAGCCTATCATACTCACATTTTCATAAACGGGACAACATAATCTTCAATGAATGCATGCATTCTTTTTTTCCTTGTCTGTTGATATGATTTTAGAGTTAAAATGGCTATAAGAGCTCTTCTTTTGTGTGAAATTTTCGCGGGAATGGGTCCCCGACGGGGCCCCAATACCCGAACGGGGATGAGGACAGGAGGATTTTCTCCCCCGAGACGGGAATGGGGACGGAGCCGGGAAAAATTTTGTATCGCGGGGACGAGGACGGGGAGACACTCCCTGGAGGGGAATGCCCCTGTTACCACCCCTAGTTGCGTAGTGGAAAGAAAAGGAGTCCTCCAGCCCTTTCCATTCGCTTTCTTCCTTTATCAACGAGACCCCACTTTTCTGAGAAAGCGAGTTTTTAAATTGGCCACATGCCGAAGCGAAAATAAGGGTATTCCCAGACGAAAAACGTCGGTTTGCCGACGAAAATAAACCGACGAAATAAAATAGACGAAAATAGAGTGTTTTTTCGTCGGTTACCGACGAAAATAATGTGTTTTCGTCGGCCCCACCTAGCCGACGAAAATAAAACCCGTTGGCAGGACCGCCATGCCATGTCAGCACTATTTTCGTCGGCCCCAGCTAGCCGACGAAAATATTGGAGTTCACGTTTTCGGACCGCTGTGAGGCATGCCCAGTATTTTCGTCGGCCCCACCCTAGCCGACGAAAATACTGGGGCTCTCCCCATTTTGAGCGTTCAGGAGGCATTCTTTGGCGAGCGAACCCTAGTATTTTAAATCGGCCCCCCACGGCCGACAAAAATCTTGGCGTCACCCCATGTAATCTGTTTCCTTTTGCTCGTTTTGAGTTCGAAAATGCGGTTTTAACATAAATTGACATACTGCTTGAAGCATATTACTCAGAACAATCACAAAATCGTATGAACATTACATTCGCAAATGCATTACATTAATATCGCAAATACACCAACATATATATATATATCAATCCAAAACATATCACGAGCTTTGTCCAGCTAGAACATACATATGCATCACATTACTATCACGAGTTTTATCACAAGTCTCCCATCCATCACAACAATGTATAATCCTAACCCTCGGGGTTGTTTGAATTATTGGCACTACCTCCAGAGGCAAAGAAGCCGTCGACTTCTGGATTAGGAGTGTGCGAGCTTGAACCCTGAGCAGCTGGCCCTGGTGGTGGAAGTAAAGCAGTTGCCACGGCAGCGAAGCCGAGAACCACAGTAGAGTCATGAAATTTCACGTTAGTACAGAATTGCAAATAATTAATGAAGCGAGTTTCTTTGATTTAACAATAGGATATTATTGTTCAGTAGTGATACCAATTCAACACACACAACGAATATATATATATATATGGAGATTCTGAATTAATCTAAAGCATATGTACCTGCGGTGCTTGCTCTGGTGGCAGATACCCGTAGAACGGCTGAGGAGGCTGAGAACCCTATAGAGTAGTTATGAAATTTCATGTTAGTCTAGAATTACAAATAATTTTCAAACCGAATTAACCTAAAGCATAATTACTGCGGTGCTTGCCCCGAGGTGGATACCAGAAACGGCGGAGGAGGTGAAACATAGGCAAGCCGTGTTGAGTGCCTGATTCATGCGTCTGATTGCTGCATATAGTCAAAGTGTTAGATCCGCAATAGTAAAATTAATCGATATGTTGACATTTCGAGCTTTTACGAAGAGCTCCTGGAAATGCGTCGTGTTTGCCTTAAATCGCCATCTCCGCCGTGCCGCTATCACTCACGCATTTGTTGGCTAGCCTCCTCGCTTGTTTGCAAGCACGCTCCTCGTACTCCATGAACCTCGCATTATCCCCGAGTAGCGAGAGCTGCTCTGTGAGGACAAGCGACGCTCTTCCTTGGGACAGAGCGACATCCGAGTCCACACCCGTTGAACATGGAGAACACGCAAACATATATGAAACGGAAGGCATTAATAAAAAGGGGGATTATACACAAATAAGGGGGATTATTTCACCTTCCATGTCTCTTGCCCCCACCACTCTGGTATAGCGCTGAGACATCGAGGTCCTCACTCCTCCAGTTGTACTCCGGGCCATGACGCCGAGCCATTTCATCCCCATATTGCTCCTGCATGCCGACAATCTTTGAAACAACGGTTTGAAGACATAAATTTCATCAAAGTAGGTCGAACAACTCACAATCCTCTGAGTCGTTGTTGGGTGCACAACTATCGAGCGACTCGGATCGGCAACCGGTGTCCCGAAGATAAACATCGATGTAGCTCGAGGCAACGCCACTTTGACCTCTGTAATCCAAAGTTAGCGACATGCATTCAAAAGCATCTTGAACTAAGGGTAGATACTTACCATGCGCCTCGCTAAGCGGAGGTGTCCATCCGCGCCGTCTTGGGTGCAACAGGGTCACCGCTCTGTTGCCTCGCTTCTTGTTGGACCTAGCAACAAAGTCACCGACGCCCAAGATCGTGCACAAGTACTGAAAGCTTGGGCACTTCATCGGCCAGGATGGGCGCTGGAGGTACTCATCCTCGCGAGTAGATCTTGGAGGCCCCGAGCTTCTTGGTCATTTTCTCCTTTTTCACCCCTTGTAGTAGGAACACACCGCTGGATCGTGCATTGGACATCATGTCCTTCACGACCTTATGGGCCGCCTTGTTGAAGACTTTTCGGCCCTCTCTTGATTTCTTGAGGACATCCCGTCCTCGGCAGTACCACTCCTACAAAAGCAATTATTGAGCTAGCGACATATCACTACAAATGAATGAATTGTAAAGAGGTAAGGAACTCACCCAGAAATCGTGCGAAACCGCGTCAGCGCAGGTGCCACGACGCGCCTCAGGAGCCAACCTGTAGTGCTCCCACTTTAGGGCCGCCTGCGGCACCCCGTTGATGGTCACCAAACCGGGTAGTGGTGGCGCAGAGAGCTCCCAAGACCGCGTTAACTGCGATCGTTGGTGCCTACCCTCCCGCCACGTCATCCCATTGCCTACAATTAATGAAATCAAACCGGTTAGATTCTCAACAAGTTACTTTTTCAAAATGAGAAAACTAACTTACCAATCCCCATGGGGCCTGATCACCCTCCGCTGGTTAGGTTCAGCTCTTGGGGGGATGTTGTTGGATCCCCGGAACCTGAAAAATGCCAAAAATGAGAATCACAAGTCTAGGCATACAAAAATTAACATTGAAAACACGAATACCTGAAACGTTGTGAAGAAGGCGCCGCTGCATCCTCCGCGATCTCTTCGTTACCATCATCCTCCGCCAACTCTTCCGCTACCTCCTCCGCCTGCTTTGCTAAGTCCTCGAGACTCGTCGAGGACTCCGGAGGCGAAAACACGTACTCCTCGTTGGCCTCGTGCTCGCTCCATGCACCCCAGAGCTGCTGCCGCCTCTGCTGCTCTGGGCAGTCCCTTGGAAGAGGCATCACGACTCCTCGAGACTCATCGCCCACTTGGACCCCGACTCTTCTCCTTACCCCCACTCCACGGAGGTAGATCTAGTGAGCTTACCAACAATCTTATCCTTGGCGTGCTGAACATACGCAAAAGATTGCACATTTATAACAAATTATAGAAACAATGTGGAAGTAGTAAGAAATATAATCAAAGTAGTATTACAACAATAAGAGGATATGTACTTATCAAAACTCATCGTCTCGAGGTTCATTGGTGACTCGTTGTCTAGAAAGATGTGTTTTCACGAGAATCCGATGTCGTTTCTTTGATGGGCGAGGCTCAACTATTAGGTCGTGGCATCGATGGCTACTGACGAAGGTCATCCCCATGAGCAACCGAAAAGATCTTGGCGAGACCTTCTTCTGGTAGACATCCGTTTCCTCATTGTCCATTGTACTGTCGATGTAGTCAGCATCCCCAGAAGGATATAACCGTTCACGTGGGTTAACTTTATATGCTACCCACCAAGCATGCAAGCTAGGATGAGGATAGTTCAGGTAGTACACTTGCTCAACCTGGTGAGCAAGCACGAAATTGTCGTGGCCTTGAAGCCTTGGTCGGTGCTTGACCTCTGTCATGCCAAATTAAATGCGACACGTGTGCCATTGTTAGGATCAAACCAATCACATTCAAAAACTACTCTCAGTTCTTTAGGCCCCCAAACTTGTACTCAATTATGTTTTGAAGAACACCATAGTAGTTAATTACGTGTCCACTTGCATCGCACGCCTTAGTTACCACTCCGCTGTTCACAGTGGCCGCAAGTGGACGTCTCGCTTCCAATGTTGCTGTTCGGAAACGAAACCCATTAACATCGTAACGACTGAAGTTCCTTGCCGTAACGGTACCGTGTGATAGCTGCAGCAGGTCATCATGGACGTCGGCATCGAGCATGCACTGCATAGATTAAGACATCCTTACTAGGTGCAACGGAAATAATTTGAAGTTTAGGGTTAGAAAATTGGGAGGAGGATAAAATTACATGCTTTCGGAACCAGCCAACGAAACTAGGGCCGTTGTTTAACCCCTCGCGTCGTAGCTTATCCAAACTGCTTACTAGTAGGTTGGCGAGCAGATTTCAATGTTGTTGATCAAACAATGCTGCGTGGACCGACCAAATGAGAATAGGTTCAGGATTACACAATTCAATACAAAATACTGAATCGTTACTTACTCAAATATTTTTCCATTTCATCCATGTTGGAGTACATATAAAGCAAAGCCGAGTTCCACTCTGTTGGTGACACCTCATGTGGAGTAGAAGCGCCACAGATTTACCCTTCCTTCGAAAAATTTGAAGGTTACTCGGGGTGCTTCTTCCGCGATATGATACCGCGTTGTAGGAGCATTAACATTGTGCTCATGTGCGAAATCGTGCTTGAGAAGCACGATATCTCTTTTAGAGCATCGCCTCGTGATGCACCCTTCAACTCTGGCCTTGTTGCGTACGGTTGCCCTGAGCTTTTTCAATTCTCTTTCCTCGCAATACATCCACCTGAATTGCACAGGTCCTCCAACCTCCGCTTCCCAGGGCAAATGCACCAACAGATGTTGCATCACGTTCATAAAACCAGGTGGGAATACCTGTTCCATTTTACATACAAGTACCGGTATTTCTCTCTGCAACTTTCGCATCATCTTCTTCGAGATTTCCTTAGCACATAACTGCCTATAGAAGTAACTAAGCTCCGCAAACATTCTCCACAACTCATCCTTCAAGTAGCCACGAAACATTACAGGGAGTAGTCTTTCCATTATGATGTGGTAATCATGGCTCTTAAGCCCATTTAGCTTCCGGTCTTGACATTCATCTTGACGCTTTATGTTATTTGCATAGCGATCTGGGAATTTAAGGGTTTTCAACCACGAAATATCTGTTTCTTCTCTTGAGGTTTCACATAGTACGGAGCTCGTGACACAGCAATTAGTCCTTAGGATCTTGTACGATCTCGCGCCGGTCGATCACAAATCTCGGCTAAGTCTCTTCGTGCCTTCACATTGTCTTTTGTTTTGTCTTTGAAATCAAAGCACATGCTTACGATGCTTTCGCGACATTACGCTCTTGGTGCATCACATCTATATTGTCGGCAGAATCAATGCCGCACAATAAAACTCCCAAATTGCACAGATATGAGTCGGTTGTGCTCCACTTTGAAACCTTCGAACCCTCCATCGTCTTTTACTACGAGCTGCCTATGCCGAGCAACTATCTCTCCACCGGTCAAAGCGCATCGGCGGGCCCTTTATAATGATGGTGTTCTTTCGAATGCATTGGACATCCGCTGAAAGGGTGATTCGATGGTAGGAATCGTCGATGGCAATCAAAAACAGAATTTTCCACCATGCGGCACCGGAATGCATCCGAGTCATACATACAAATGGGACAACAAAGCCGACCATGAACACTCCAACGGACCATATGCCATACGCAGTAGATCGTGGACCGACCACGGTATCGACACGCAAGGTAAAGTTTACTTTACCGTAGGCATCATATGCCTCTACCCTCTCCATAACTCTTTCAACTCTTCCATTAATGACCGCATGAACATATTGAGGTGCTTCTGGATGATCGGGACCGGAATCACAAGTGCTAGATATATGTACTCCTCCTTCAAACACAACGGTGGTAGGTTGTGCGGCAAGATGAAAACCGCCAACAAGAATACGGGGTAGCACTTGTACTAAAAGGTGTGAACCCATCTGTCGCCAACCCAATGCGAACACTCCTAGGGTCACTTGCAAATTCAGGGTCGAAGCGGTCCAATGCCTTCCACGCCTCGCCATCTGCTGGATGCATCATCACGCCATCGATCTCACGGACACCTTCTTTATGCCACCTCATATGCCTAGCTGTTTTTTTAGATAAGTACAGACGTTTAATCCTATCCGTGATTGGCATGTATCGGAGCTGCTTCATCGCGACTTTTGTCGTCACCGTTATCCCCTCATCATTTACCACCTCGACATATCTAGACTTGTTGCAGTACCTACAACGAGTGTCGTTGGCATGTTCCTTCCAAAACAACATGCAATTATCCTCGCAAACATCAATCTTCTCATATTTCATCCCAAGGCCGGACAACATCTTCTTGGACTGGTACATGTCCTTCGGCATCTTATGGTTCGGCGGAAGGATATCACTAATTAGTTGGACCATATCGTTGTAGCACTTGTTTGAAAAGTTGTACTTCGACTTCATTGACATGAGCCGTGTCACCGTCTCATGGGGCGGTCACCTTAGTGAACTCATGCAATTTCTCTTCGAGGCGAAAGGAGCCTATAAAATCTTTGCACCTCCGGCCGGGCTCCTCTTCGAATTAACCTCAAACTCCCTACCAATATCATTGAGCATCTCATCCATCTGTCTTCATCCTCATGGTCCGACTCAACAATGGGCTCCGCCTCACCATGTTCGCACTATATCAAATAGTCGGGCATGAAACCAAACTTGCACAGATGCCGCTCTACATCCGACTTCACGTGGTAAGAATAGTTGCGGCACTTGCTACACGGGCACTTTGCGACACCACCAGCAGCCCCTGTGAATGCATGGTCCACGAACGCCTGTGCGACGACGGCCCATTCTCTTGAGTGCGCCCCAGTCTTACTCCAACCATCATACATCCACCTTCGATCATCACCCATTCTCGAATCTAAACACATGCACCGATATCAACCACAGCGGCTTAGTTGCGAACAAGGGCTCTACTGGGAAAGATAGGTCCTAAACCCACCCAAGAATGGACGCCAGAGCACGGATTTATGCCGAGCCTTACGGCCCGAACGGAATTTCGGCAGCATAACCCCGCTGTTCTCCGAATGCACGCCCAGTCTTGGTGCATCGGAGAACAACTGGATCATGCTGCCGAGATTCCGTTCGGACCGTTGGGCTCGTCATAAATCCGACATATGCTCTAGCGTCCATTCCTAGGCTGTCCAAATTAAACTGGACAATTCCGGAACGGCACACCTCACAAGTAAATGTGAGACGCGTCGTTCCCGAACGGGTGACGCCTAGGCTTGGCTGACAAAATCGATTCTACTTAATTAAATCATGTTCTACCGACTCTAACCCTCAACTAATCATGGCCCAAACAAAATAAAATATGAATTTTAAATCACTCATTGCTAGACCAGCGAAAATAGCCCTACTTAATCAAGAATTAATAAAGCAATCATCTAATTAAATCATGTTCTACCGACTTTAACCCCCAACTAATCATGGTCTAAACAAAATAAAATATGGATTTTCGTCGGCTCGCTGCTTGGCCGACGAAAATAGCCCAACATAATTAAGAATTAATCAACCAATCATCTAATTAACTACTCGGCCGACGAAAAACTCACCTTGTTTGGCGAGGCGTTGAGAAGGGCGGTGGTAGGCAGCGCAGTCTCTGTCTGGCCGCCGCGTGGGGGCAGCGGTGTGGCGAAGCGCGATGGCGCGCAGGAGGAGCCGCCGTTTAAATCGGCGTCGCGTCGGAGTCCGTGGCGCGAGGAGGCGGCGCGCAGAAGCGCGCAGGGCGGCGCGGCGCTGCTTGTCATGTATCGGGCGTGCGCGCTGCGGCGGCGGCGGGCCTTGAGCGCGGGCGTAACGCGGCGACGGCATGTGGAGCGTAACGCATGAGGGTGCGCGAGTGGGCAGGTGGGCGGCGTGGAAACGATTCGCGAAGGCTCGGTCACGGGACTTATCTCGCTCTATTTTCGTCGGCCAGCAAAACCGACGATAATAAGTCCACGTGGCATGTAAATTTGTTTTCGTCGGCCAAGTAAGCCGACGAAAATAATAGTCTGAACACGTGGCAAAATATGAATGGGTGAACGCTGTTTTCGTCGGTCACATAAGCCGACGAAAATAGTTCAAATCAGCTGCCGCCATGGCCGGATCTGAAATCCAGGTTTTTTCGTCGGCTTATCTGTCGTGGCCGACGGAAATAACTATATTTTCGTCTGCTACTCTCTTTAGCCGACGAAAATAACGAGTTTTTCGTCGGTTTGACCTAGACCGACGAAAACAGTGTTTCAATATCGTCTGCTTAAAGTAAGCCGACGAAAATACTTTTAGCCGACGATAAAATTACGTTTTCCTGTAGTGCCGTCGCATGCATGCATGCGTCCAAAATCGTTGATGACCACGTCGCATGCATGCGTCAAAAATATTTGGGGCTTTACAAAATTTTCCACAATATTCAAATTTCCTTAACTGAATTTACTATGATTGTCGGGCAGAGTAGTAAAGTGGAGTAGCAATTGTACAGCGATCGTCGCAGGTGAGAATGCGAAAGGTGATGTTGTGTTTTTACGTGGGGTCGTAAGCTTAATTAAGCCTGTCATCTTATCCCTCGTCACGCTTTGTCCTCAATTGGTTCCTGCAATAAATGTGGAAAACTAAAGCAGCTCTCTTATTTCAGTGAGTCGGTCAAGCGCCGCCCATCGGCGGGGACGGTGGGGAGGGAGAGAGAGAGAGGCAGCGAATGAGAGCGAGAGAACGGAGCATCACCTCAAGGGGTCTCCACGGAAAACGATTTTATGGTTATTGAAGCGTCTAGGCTCGGGCCTACGAGGTCGACGTGATTCTGAAAAACGCGTGGGTGCACTCTCAAATACCTCCTATTCTCTGTGCTATTAGATACTCCCTACGTTTTTTTATAAGATCATTCTCAGTGCATAGTTTCATCATTTCTCAGTTTCTAAGAATGTCATATCAGTTTTTATCTGGATAACCGTGTATCTCAGATTTCATCTAGATGAAACTCTCTCACCTCCCTTGAAACTCTCTCTATCTCTCTCTTCATAATTATCTTGCCGTGTCACCAAACATAATAATGTGTCATGTCATTTAATGAGAATGAAACTCAGTTGAAACTCCCACTGGGAATGGCCTAAGGCGTATTTTGACTTTGCATAAGGATTAAGGTTGCGTTGAAGTTGAGAAAGATACGAGAAAAAAATGACCTAGATGCCCCCACTTAGTTGTCTTAGAAGATGAAAGATATACTTAATGTGTGTGGGTGGTAATGAATAAATACGTATGGTTGAGAGAAAATAAATATGGGTATAGAAGAAAAGGTCTCATTAAATCTACATGTAAACCTTACATTTGTAAACAAGATCATTAAAAAAATAGGCTTTATAAAAAAACGGAAGGAGTAGGTAATATGAGAGGTGCTTTTATACTTTTTTTAAAAAATTTATAGCTATTAAAATATAAATGAAGAGTACATAGTGACTATTTACCTATTTGATTGCTTCAAGATTTGTATAACTTGTATTAAAAGAAAAAAAATATGAAAACACTGCTAAAGTAATATTAATGGCCTTATTAATGTTGGTATATATCCCTTATTCAAAACTGTTAGGATATCCGATTCCAGGTAGAGCCACCTTAGTTGTTTTTATAGAAAAGTCCCTCATGAAATCTAAAGTTACGTTCAAGTCCTTCCATCGACTCTTTTGCAAAAAAAAAACATCTAGTTCTGCAAAATCGGGTATGGCACCGGAAATTACGTTTAGGTTCTCCATAAATTACATTTAGGTCCTCCTTTGGCTCTTTCGCAAGAAGACCCTATGGATTCACGCATTCGCATACAGTTCCGGACCCCTTTTGTAAAAAAAAAACTCGCGGTACTTACAGCTTTTAGGATTCATATAGCACGCCTTTCTAAATCTAAAAGGCTATATACAACTGGCTGTATCTATAGCTTTTTCTTTTCCACCGGGTCCATTTTGCATTGATAGGGACATGTCCGCTGTAGAATTGATCACTTTTGTAGCTCATTTACCTTATCTTTTTTAATTTGACTCCCTTTCAAATAAAATTGTAAATATAGTCCTGTTCCCGATAGCGAAGGCGTCGGATGGTAACATGGGTCACCGTCCGTGCTCCCTTACCACAGAAGGTCACCGAAACTCCCGACACCGCGATAGCACGCCTCTTGCGCTCTCCAGCCGCGACAGCCCGCTTGCTCCCATACTCCCCAGTGCTCTTGCGCTCGGACCACACTTGCCAACTCCGGCACGATAACTCCGGCTTCCGCGCTCCCTGGACTTGGCTGGGGGCAGGTGTTACCTGCCGTATCTTTTGCGTCAGAGGAAGGGACTAAATATTTAAATACGTTCGCGGAGGGACTGGTTTTAGAAGAAAAAAAACCAAAAAAATGATTTCTCCTCCGATGCATGAGTGAACAGTAGAGTTGTCATTTCGTCTCTGAAATCCTGATAAATAGCCCCCGCCCACCGTCTTGTTTCACCACTCCACTCTCTGATCCCTTCTTTGGGCGGCCGCCAGCGTACCGGTCAAATCTGCCAGGCGAGGTATACAGCAAATTCCTCGCAAGCTCAATCTTGTCGCTCAGATTCCCTTCCCATGATTATTTTCCGAATTGTTGCGAACCTTGTGCAAATCTGCTTATTGGATCGGGATATCTAGCCGAGGGTTTCGAATTGTGCCAAAATTTTATTGAACTTCGGCAAAATTTGACCCTTTCAGTGTGTCTTGAAATATATTTATCCTAGTTATTTTTTGATGGGTTCATTTGAATTTGTCCAAGAATTCAGGTTTTGACCAAAATTTGACCAAAAATTTAAATTTTAGTCAAAATTTAATAAAATTTTTAAATTTTTGGATAACCATTTCATCCCGAAATTTCTGAAATAACCTATGCCGAAAAATTTTTGAATACCAAATTCGAAACCTTGATCTAGCCCAACATCACGTGACTATTGTTTGTCGGGCGATTTGAGGATAACCCCCAAGTTGAGAAGCCCTTCGTAAATATGCCCTATATGGGTCCAGGGCCCACCCTCCCTGGACTCATATGTCATAGACACAGAGAGGGGCATATTTACAAAGTCACCTCAACTTTGGGGCATACTTACAATTACTTCATTGTTTGTCTACGTAAGAGCAAGTCCATTCTATCCTCTAAATCTCTTCCTATCTTAAATTATAAGAAGAATTAAAAAAATATGAGCTCCAGCCCAACCCCTATTTGAAATCCCTATTCTAGGGAGACCCCTTCTCACCCCTACATCTAGGGGCTTTCTCTTTGCCTTTACTATTTTCTTTGGCATTTTTTATTCATTTTAAAATAATAATTAATGGGTGCAAAGTAATAATAATGTTTAGATAAATAATAGGGGTGAGTAATAGGGAGTGTGTTGGAGATAAATTTGATATAGGGTGCTCCTAATTTTTATACCATCCAAAATAAGTGATTTAAGAAGAAAATATCAGAGTTTAGGCTGGAGTTGCTCTACTAATCGTAATCTTTCTTGGTGGCTCCGTTTACTTCTGCTGCTGCTGCTACTGCTACTCCAAGTCTCCAATTGACAGGGTGACTGCGCGGCGCCGATGAGCTCTCACGGCAGCAGGATGATGGGCAGCGGTCTCACCATCCTCTTGCTTGCTGTCAGCGTGGGCATTGGCCATGGTCTACTCCTCAGCCTCCTCGGGGTCCTCGCCGGCGCCAACCTCATCGCCGTTGGCGTCAAGATGACCGACGATCCAGCGGCCTTGAGCCGCCTCGTCACTACCCACGGCACAGCTTCCCTTACGGCTTACCTGCGCCGCAACTTAGCCGTCGCAGGACTTGTCGCGGCCTCCTCTGCCGTCGCGGCGGCCGTCGCCAGAGACCCCGGGCCGGTGCTCTGTTTCGCCGTCTTCACTCTGTTCATTCTCGGGATCTCCCTGGTTAAACTCGGAGTTCTTGGCGCATAGGCTGGTGAAGTTCTTGGAAGAATCGGCGTGTGCATGGATGGATTCATGGATACTCGAACGGAGGGAGGTGGTGTTTTGGCGTTCTTGAATCGATGGCGTTCCCCCGAAAGCTGTGCCTGTGCCTGCTTCTTTATTCGGACAACCACCAAAACCAAACTCCAACTTCTACTTGTATTGCTAGTTTGCTCAGTTCTTTTATTAGTAGTACTAGTGGTTTGTAATAATAGAAATTGGGGGCTTGGCCCTCTGATTAAAAAATATATATTGCTAGTTTGCTACCGTGTATTGCTATAAGTAGGCGGCTAATAATAAATCAGATCCCTACTGGTCAAGTAATAGTGTATGTAAAACTTGATGAACATTCATGTATTTTGAACATCTGTTTGCGTATACTCCTGTAATATTCGCATGTGGTGACGAAATACCAGCAAAGATGGTACTGTGTCATTTGGTTCCATTGTTTTGGGTGAATAGAATAATTCAACATTTATAAAAAATATTCATCAAATTTGTATCATAACAGGATGATTCTATTCAAGCAACTAAATATATGGATAATATTTTTCTTAAACCATCTCATACATGTACAAGCAATCAAACACAACCTTAGTACAATCCGCAACCATCGTTTTGCCCGTTGAACGTTGAAAACCATAGCGTAGTTAGGACCAGTACTTACGAACTCATTTTGTTCAAGTTATGGCCGGTCAGTCGAATCCGAAATGCGAGTGTTTCAATAGCCCAATTCCAAGTTGATAAAAACCTGCTAGCACCCAGAGATAATCTGTCAATGAGCTGGATCATGCATCGACCAGGCTTGGATTATTGGATATACATGCTTCTGGCAGCAAATCAAACTAGATCTGAGGCGTTTACCTTGGATCCAACGGTCAGGATCGGTCGAATGGCACCCCCTCTTGGCAGGGAATATGATTCCATCTGCATGTGTCGCGCTCCGTTTTTGAGTTCGAATATGCAAGCGGACAAATCCGAGGATCCTCGTATCTGTTTGCACCGAAAAATACGAAGACGGATTAAATGGCTCAAATACACGTAAACATCGGAACTAAGAGATTCAAGATGTACCAGTCGATTGATCCTACAATCGGCAGGTAGATGGAAATAATGTTCAAAACCGGTGTGATATGATAATTGGCAAGAAATCCAAACAGTTTTTCAAAACCGATTAGACTGTAAGTAATGAAAAATCTAGACAGCTTGTTACAGCTGAACAGATGGTTTGGTAAAGGCTATTTTTTCCGAAAAGGCAATACGCAATAAAATCGAGAAAAAAACAAACCTGATTGGCGTAATCGAAGATGACCAATAATCGACGATATGCAACTTTATTGATTAAGAACGAATTACAATGTCTAAATTACAAGATCTGCTCCTAGTCGACAGGAAAGTAAATAAAAAGTAGATATGAGTTGTTTGATTAATTGATTCTTTTCCTCGGCTCGCCTCCCCTTTTTATAGCATATAGGCTGATCGTATCCCTTCCGTCATATGAACCGTATCAACGTCCACTTCTTGACAGGTAAACTCCTTTGGATCAATATCAGCTAGAAAATCCAAATTTAATTCAACTTTTCCTTTTTTTCAAACTGATATCGGCCAAAAATATCCAGCCTTGTCCTTACCCTGACAAATTGATTATACCTTGCCAAAATTTGGTGCTAATATATGCCCCCTAATTTTAAAAGATAACATGTTATCTTCCAAAAATCTTCATTATCAGCTTAGCCACGTATTATCTTCAGCGTTGTCTTCGGTAACGGTCCCATTCATTGTGCCACAATCTTTAAAAACACACTACCTTTACAATAACTGCAGCCACCACATCAGGAAATTTTCCTACCTTTTACTATTCCTTTTACCCTCTATAAATATAGGACTTACCCTCTTATCATTTTCATGCACTCAACCTCTGAAACTCTTTGCCATCGGCTTACATCTTCTTTTCATTGTCCAGCTAAGTCAGCACCCCCTCGGATTGGCTTTTCGCATCGGCCAGGCAGACATGGAACCCCATCAAGTGCTTATTCCCATACCCAACAATAATGACTAGTACTACTTAGAATTGGTAGGGAACCCTGATTCGACAATTATGATAGAACAAGAAATCCCTCATCTCCCATTGTTGGCTCTTGGGTATAATACGGAAGGATGGAATAAAAAGTTTTAAAGCTTAGCCGACATCTTTGAAAGTCTGGTGTGAATGGTTTAATCAGATAGCAGCCCAAAAGATGGTTGAATAGAAACGGATAGGCATAGCTGAGTGCCTCTCTTTATCTTTAGCTGATCCAGAGACTAGCGAGCCCTTAGTAGCTATGGCTTGTTGTTTTGGTTGGATACGCTAAATGTGTTCCTGTTTAGAGCCAGTCCCATCGGCCCATCTCTTCTCGATGCAGCGCAACTCTATTTTTTGAGGCTAGATGAAGACCAAATATCGGTTTTCAGTGACAAACTCTAGCATAAGCTGATCCAAAGTAAGGCAGAAGGTTGGAGCCAAAATATTAGTAACAATAAGGGCATCAATCCAGTATCAGATAAAGAGCATGTAGCTTTCATAAATGTGTGGCTTGACCGATTCCTCTTCTGTGGTGTTTCTCTTGGGCCTACGCAAGTAAACCACTTGTTAGCTGAAAAGTTGGTATAAGGCCATTGGCTTGCCCTGGGAAAATTGTTTCTAGGGGTAATTTATCAAATGATGCATACTATAAGGAGTCGGCTTTTCACCTGTATGGAAGAGCACACTATTGGTAATGTAGGAGACCCTTTATGGTTTATTCAAATGTTGTTATATTGCATATTCAGCCGACCATTTCAACTCAATCCAACCGATGAAACACCTTTTCCTCGTGAAGAAACTCCAGAAGGTCAAAAAATTAGGTACAAAAATAGACGATCCTGTGGGGAGAGATTAATTCTTTGCTCTGGCAACAAAGCCAAGATTACATCCATCGGCTTAAGGAAATACTTAGCTTCTTCCTCTAGCTTGACAACAAAGACTACAACCAATGAGATCTTTTCAGCTACAAAGAGGCCGATGACTATCCGCGCCCCTCATTTTTCATTTGTTAGCTGACAGTAACACCATGCCTGAGGAAACTCTAACTTTGTACAAAATTTTTCTTTCCCCAAGTGTTCTATCTGTCGCCTTACATAGTAGAAATCGGACTTATCAACCGTCATACGAATTTTATCTCCTGTCACTATATTCTAAGCAATTTGGTTTTTGGACAAGTTCTCCAAAGTTTCCAATTATTTGATCAACTCCGACCAAGGGAATGAGCCAACAATGCATCAGCGGCCAACATCACTCTGCATATGGCTGATAATTTTCAGATTCAAGACTTGCCACATTTTTTCTTGAATGCCCATAGGGCAAGCAGTTTTTCTATTTGGTGGTCGACTATTTCTGCAGCCTTGTATCCTACAAAGAGGACTACGTCGGCTATCATTACTCAATTCCTTCTAGACCTTCCCAAGGAGCTGACAATTATTAACTCCACCAGTAGCGACTCGGGTTCTAGCGGTGATGCTGGTTCATCGGGCTATACTAACACAAGTCTTGTTAATATAACTGGCGAGGTATCGGCTTAAGTTGATTATTCTCTGTAGAATTCCAAATATCCTTGAAATTTTTTAACAATCGACTTTTCCTTTTATTTGCAGATCAAGACAACAGGGAAGAAGCCTATCGAGTCTTCAGGCATCAGCCAACCCAGCAAACGGCCACACCCCATAGTTCCTCTTACGGGCTACTCTTCAAGAACTTTGGGAGTCCAACCTCCCTCAATTTCTGACTATGAAAAACAACAGCCAAGTAAGCACACTTTCATTGGCTACAATTTACACTCTCCATAACTTTGTACAAACAAAAGCTTACAGCCAATTTCTTAACAGAGAGGAAACGTGGCCAGCCCAGTAAGAAGGCAGCAGTTAGCAAGGGCAAAAACCCCAAGAACAATAAGCTGAAGCTTGAAAGCTCTCCTCATGCCTTAGGCACAACCTAGGTATAATATTTACCGGGCTGATTATTAAATTCAATCAAATGTATAAGCTAACAGATTTTCTTAACTTCTTGCAGCCTATACTTTCTACACTGGTATTTATGGCGATATTCTAGCCAATTTTCCAACAGAAACAGATCTGCCTCCTCCTCCATCGCAACCGACGCCTCAAGCTATTGCCATCACTGCGTAGCCGCCAATCAAGCCATCCGAATCCGTGACGAGTATGTTAGGATTCGACTTGTCGGATTTGGAAGAACCTGAAATAGGCATAGAGTCTTTTCCCGAGGCAATCCAAAACAGCATCACTGCTTCCAAGGGTGCATTGGCTCCATATGTCAAAGAAAAACTCAGGCATCTTTTCAAGTTGCTTCATTCCCCATTGACTTTACTCTTAGAAAACTCCCAACCAATACACGAGGCAATGAACGCAGTTAAAGCCAAGCTATTGGAGGAGGCTACTGCAGCCTTATTTGATGTCTAATTTTTAGACAACAAGAAAGAAGCAGTAGAAGCAGCAATAGCCACGATGCTACTCCGATCGACCCAAAGAAAAGACAAAAAAACTTTTAGATAAGCTGGTAGTTAACGCTAAAACTCAAAAAGCAAAATATGATGATGAGGTAAAGGAGCTAGAGGACATTAAACTATCCTACACCAAGCTAGAGTCAACAATTTTTGGAGGGGAACTAATCAAGGATAACATTGAACTTGTCGATGCCCAAAAATAGCTGGCAGATGGAGCATCAGCCCTTAAAACCCAAAAGATTTCTATTACCTCATCAATAGCAGTCGTTACGAAACAATCGACCAAGATGACTCATGTGCCCAAAACCAAAGAAGCCGACCAAAAGATATTGGATAATATCCAAGCCACTAGTGCAAGGCAATAGCGGCTCTCTTTGGTCTTGTTCAAGACATTTAATGTGCTTGCTTCATGTTTGTAATCGACTAGTTCTCCTAGAAACAATGCTTCATGTTTGCACAAACATGGGTTAATTCTAAACAATATTTTGAATACCGTGTAAAATATTTATAATCGGCTATTTAATGGATTTAATGTTTTAACATTATTTCTTTCAAGTATGATGTTTGTAATCGGCAATAATCTATCTACCGCTGTAGTTCATAGCCAGAATTAATTGCAACGAGTTAATTTGGCTTTCACAACCAATAGTCACCTTTAGCTGATCAAAGGGCCAATCCAAATACTCGGGTGATACTTTCTTAAGTATTTACCATTGATCACTTTTGGAAATACCAACCCTTCCGGTGTTTCCAAGATATAAGAATTTCCATCCACTAGCTGATGAATATGACCCTTCCTAAGTTGGAGACCATTTGCCAAATCGGTTATCTCTAGAACGAACAGGCAATCTAGTTTTCCGAACTAGATCGGCTTCACAAAATAACTTAGGCATCACTTTTTCATTGTAAGCTCTTGCAACACTCGTCTTATTCTTCTTAAGCTGATCCAATGTATATAAATGTAATTCTGCCAAGTCGTCTAAATTATCGATCATTAAATCTTTATAATCTTGAGCCAATAGTCCATTTTGCCTGGTTATTCTTATCGAGTCGATATTAATTTCCACAGGCAACACAGCTTCCTATCCATAAACCAGTTGATAAGGTGATAGCTTGGTCGCGCCATGACAGGCAATCCAATAAAACCACAAAGACTTCGATAACGTCACATGCCAATTCCTTGATTTTTTTCTCATTTTTCTCTTAATTAACTTGATCAATGATTTATTTGATGACTCAGCTTGACCATTAACCTGAGCATAATAGAGTGACAACTCAATAATTTTATACCCAAACTTCTAGCAAAATCTTGAAACTCATCGGATATAAACACAGTGCCTTGATTGGTGGTAATAGTTTGAGAAATTCCAAACCGATGAACAATATGATCCATAACAAATCCGATAGCCTCAACACTTGTAACCTTCTTGAGCGGTATTGCTTCAACCCACTTAGAAAAATAATTAGTCATGACCAAAATATACCTATAGCCTTTAGGTGACGCATAAAATATTTGCCCGATTACATCTATTCCACATCCTCTGAACGATCAAGGCTTAATAATTGGGTGCAAAACCGATGCTGGAGTTAATCGCAAATTACCAAATTTCTGACAAGTTTGGCATCCTTTATAATATTTTAAGCAATCTTTCAACATTGTTAGCCATAAATACCCAGTATGTCTAAATAGCCACTTCATTTTATGAGCCGATTGATGAGTTCCACAAATACCTTCATATATTTTACCCGTCGCTATCTTAGCTTCTTCGTCTTCAAGACACATTAGTAATAAACCCTCTAATGTCCAATAATAGAGTGCATCATCGAGCAAGACATATTTTAGGGCTTCTCTCTTAATTTTCCAATCGGCGGACATTGAAGGCTTGGTTAAATAATTATTTATTTTTGTCCTTCAATCATTTGCGATGATGCACATGATCATTTTTTCTATTGGTTCACACTTCTCTGAATGGTCAAAAACTTTATAACCTGGTGCCTGTTGAGCTAAATTATTGGTCTTAATATTCATTTTATGAGGAACATGGTGAATTACAAACAAACCAAATGAGCAGATAAGCTTAAGGCATTCATCCAAATATCGTTTTAAAATTTCATCATAACAGTTATATTCTCCTCTAATTTGTTGGACCACTAATAAAGAATCACCATAAGCCTCAACAGAGTCAACTCTGATATTATCGAGCAACTGTAGGCTTTTAAGTAATGCTTCATATTTAGCTTGATTATTAGAGCATTCGCAATTTAACCGAAATGCAAACTCAAAACTTTACCCTTTTGGCAAAATCAAAACTATATCGATACAATCGCCTTCCCAGCATATCGATCCGTAAAAAAATAACAGCCAAAGGGCGACAAATACTAGATCAACATTCATATCGATTTCATTTCCTGCTATAAAATCAGCAACCGCTTGATTTTTTATGGCCTTAGCCGATTCATATATTAATTCGAACTCGATGAGCATGTATGCCCATTTGCTAAGTGGACCTCGTAAAATTGAAGCTGATAGCATGTATTTTACAACATTGATTTTACAAACAACTTTATAAGCCGATGCTAAAATATGATGCCTTAATTTTGTGTAAGCAAAATATAATAACAAGCAAACTTTTCTACAAAAGGATACATGGTTTTCGCGTCAAGTAACTATCGACTTAGGTAAAAAATAACTCACTCTTTACAATCAATCTTCTATGCCAAAATTGCCCCCTACTGTTGCCTCTTCAGTCGATATATATAGTTTAATGGGATGCATTTCTTTGGTGCGGCCAAAACTGGAGGCTTAGATAAATATTTCTTAATGCTCTCAAAGACTTTCTACTAATCAGCTCTCCACACAAACTCTTATTTTCCTTCAATTTCAACAATGGGGTAAACGAACCAATACGACTAGACAAATTTGAAATGAAACACCATAAATAATTAATCTTGCCGATCAATTTCTGTAGATCCTTTTTGCAGGCTGGTGGCTCGGTATTGGCTATAGCTTTGACTTTTCTTGATTGACTTCAATTTCTCTTTCATGGATCATAAAGTTTAAAAATTGTCCAGCCGACACACTAAAAACACATTTGTATGGATTCATCTTCAAGCTGTGTCCTTGTTTTCTTGTACACTATTTCCAAATTGACTAGATGCTGCTAATCTTCTTTGGATTTTACCACAACGTCATCGATGTAAATCTCCACAATATAACTGATCAAATCATGGAATATTAATTTCGTAGCACGTTGATATGTTGCAACAGTATTTTTCAAGCTGAATATCATTATCACCTACTCAAACAAACTAGGGCACCTAAAAGCAATCTTAGAGATATCGGCTTCTGTCATAAATATTTGGTTATATTCTGAATTACTATCAAAGAAGCTAATACTCGTCTTTAGGTGTTCCTGATACAATATCGATAAGCATATTGGCTATAGGCATCAGATACTTATCTTTAGGTGTGGCTTTATTTAAATACCTAAAATCAATACACACCCTGAGTTTACTATTTTTCTTCATAACAGAAACGATGTTGAAAACCCACTTAGCATATTTACATAGTTTTGAAACCTTGACCACCCTGTTATCCAAGAAGCCAGGGCTTCAAATAAGGCAAAATTAAACTGCAAGTTGTTGCAACTTTTCCAATCCTAGCAAATCAAACGGGCACGTCTTGAGAATCCGTGATTTATCATTGGATTCATTCGGCCCGGCCGGCATGCATGCATACGTGTTGCCGATATATGCGTCAACACGTACGAAGCCAGCTTCATTTTTGAATTATATATATATATATATACTTATCTTTAAAGCCGAAGGAATTGGCCACCAGCCAGTCTAGCCACGTGTCGCATTTTTTTTGTGAAAAGGCCCTTCGTAAAATTTTTAATTATGTTTAGGTCCTCCAGCCGGTTATTTTACGGAAAAAGGCTTCGTAGTTCTGGGTATTCGCGAACGGGTCCTCCACAGGTAATTTTGCAAAACAAAAAATTACATCTAAGCCCTTCTATCGGTAATTTTGCAGACAAAACCCTATGGTTTTGTATATTCGTGAACGGGTCCTCTAACTTTCTTTTCTCAAGAAGAACCACCGAACCAAATTTCGCACCGAGCGGCGTAGCGCTAGATCCTATCTAGTTATATATCAACTCTATTATATGGGAAAGATTTGGAGAGAGCTCGGCTATGCCACGTTGCCTCCCTGGCGTTTTGCAAAAAACCCCTCGGCTTCCTCCAAATTACGGATAGGTCCTTCGCGATTTTTTGTGAGACAAAAATATTTTTTTCCTTCGCGTTTGGGTCCCTGGCACGGTATTTTACCAAAAAGCCTCTGTTAAGTTCAAATCGCGAACAAGCCCTTTTCTAATTTTTCAGGATAGCGAACAGGTCCAAAAAAATAACAAACAAGTCCCTGCTTCTTACGTTTAGGTCCTTTCTCCGTTTTTCCCGGAAAAAATATTTTCGTCACCAAAAAAACCCGGAAAAAATGTTTTCGTCACCCAAAAAAACCGAAAAAATGTTTTCGTCACAAAAAAAAACACAGATTCATCGAAAGTTTATAGCGACTTATGGAATTGCCAATGGGTCATAACCGCGGTTTTTTTTAAAAAAAATTATAGATTCGTCCGAAGATTTATAGCGACCCGTTTATTCGCCGGCGGGTCCTAACGACCCATTTTTTTTAACAAACGCTACTAGCCATTCCTATCCGCTACTAGCCACCACTGCCTCCACGGTTCCGCCGACGGCGGCGGCGCGTGGTTAGGCCGAGAGCCTCCCGTGCCCTTGCTTCCTCCCCCCGTTCCGAGCGCACCGTGGCTGAAGCCTCGCCCTTTTATATAGGTAGTAGGTACCCTCATCTCAATCTCGCTGGAAGCGGAAGAAGCCACAAGAGTCTGAGCTCCGTGTGGGTGGTGTTCTCCCTCGATCGAACCGAATCGAGTCGAGCCCAATCGAATTCCAAGGTGAGCATCTCCAAATCCTTCTTCTCCTTCGCGTGCTACCGATTACGATGTTCTTGAAAGTTAGATCAGATGGCCGTGTAGATCTTGCGTTTCTTTTTTTTGGTTGGTTTGACATGCGCTGAATGTTGGATCATCTCTCCCCCGTGATCCAGAGGAACTCTATTCGAGTGTTCTTTGTTCCAAACGCTGTAATAGGTCAGGAAAATTGGGTCTTTAGTAGGATGCGGATGTTGGATAATCTTGAGTATTATCAATCTTGTAGAAACCTTGCAAAAAATCCCTCAATCCAAATCCAAATCCAAATTGGGTCTTATAGGAGGAGAGAATTAGTGGTTGTTTCAGGATTTTTTTTGTTTATGAAACAAGAACATTACCCCTAATTCCGTGGTAAATATAGATGTGTTCTCTGTGCCGATAAGCTTCTAAAGCACTCGATTTTCTACCATAACTCGATCAAGCAACATAACGCCATGATCTAGACCGGGTACATGCTTGGTTTGTTTGTTTTTCTCACGATTTGCTGTTACCTGTTACGATCAAATGCATCGGTAGTGAAGCGAAAAGCCGGTGAGGTTGTCTTTGGAGTGGCCTAAGAAAGACAAGAAGAGGCTTCGCATGCTGTTTATCGTGTCGGAGATTTGGACCGCACCATTAAGTATCTTCTTTGTGCTATCGACAATATTTACAATATCAAGACACGGTATATTTACGCTAATGTCGGTAATTTGATTCGTGTAGGTGTTACACGGAATGCTTTGGTATGAAGTTGTTGAGGAAAGAGATGTTCTGAAGAAGTACACCAATGCATTTCTCGGGTTTGGACTGAAGACACAAACTTTGCACTTGAATTGACATACAATATGTGCATTGATCCAATAATATTTTATTTCTCAAAGCAGTTTGTTTGATTTTTTTAGAGAAAATCAGTAGGGAGGTTTGTATGATGTTGTAGGCAATGTTTGTATAACATACGTGTCAACCTAATAAAAGCTGGGAGGTGCTAATGTTTATTTCATTATATATTTAAGGCTTTCCTTCAAAAAATAATTAAGGTATTTACCAAACAGAAATTTATTTGTTTAGCTCTGACACCATTAACAAGATCATCTCACTACAATATACTTTCCTCATTGTGGCATTGCTTACTAATATAAAGTTTGCAGGATATTTACCAACTTCGAGGATAATAAATTATTATATCCTTTGTTCTAAGGATTTATTTCTTTTTGTTAGATGGTCAAAAACATAGAGTTGTTTGTAGCTTCTATAGTATTTTCTAACAAAAATGCTTTTGTTGTATCCTTCATAGATCCTATGATTAAGAATGAAACAAAGCTTCCTGTGTTCCTTTTAGAAATTAGTTTTGATTGTTTTAGACCAACTATACACATTATCAGCTTTCAAATAGTAATACTCATATTATTATCATAGGTGTCCTTGAAATATTTACCTTATGTAGAACAATTGGCAAAAATAAAAAGCCAGGCAAAAAAACCTAGACGAAATTGCCATCCTTTCATTTCCTTTCAGATAGCGAGAGTATAGAAATGGCAGGTTTTCTTGCAACATTGACCTTCTGTATAGCAAATGGTAAAAAATACTAGAGTTTAACCTTTTTCCAACATTGTTTATGGCTTGAAAAAGTCTAGAAATCTAGCGTGGACCATAGATTGAGTAATCACCGTTTAGGCCCACTATATATCGTAGTTGCTATAAATCTTTGGAAACACCGTGCCTAGGTCAATTAGATGGTTTGAGTTATAATATTTGTTTTGAACCGTTGTGAGCGATAACCAAAAAAATTTGAAGGAGTTAATCAATGGTGTACCTCTGAATCATTTGGAGAAGTCACAGATCTTTCTGTTATCATGTGTATGGCATGTAGCTACCTTATTTACTATCAAATACTTGGCATATTTGTTACCGTGTCTATATTCTATAATTGATCAGTTTCGTTATGCCATTTTATTCATCAAGATTATGCTAACACAACATACGTGATTATATGATATTTCCCTTTAGTTCTTAAATCAGTGTTATTTAGCTGGTTCGTATGCATGCCCTCAGTAATGCACGAAGTTCACTACAATGTCCAGCACATTTCTTTTTGGTTTGAAAATTGTTTTTGTCGATTCGTCTCTCAAGCGAAGCTGATATTGATCCATTCATATTAATATGCTTTCGCTATTTCAAAATCCATTCGGCGCAGCGTAGCGCGCAACACTACCTAGTATATATATTAGCTGCGAAGAATTCCAGCGCTCTGGAGGCCTCCAGCTCAGCTTATTTGTGAAAAGGCCCTCTAGAAATTCTGAAATCGTGAACAAGTCATTTCACTGGTTATTTTGCAAAAAGGACTCTAGAAATTCTAAAATTGCGAATAGGTCCTTTCGCCGGCTACCATGAAGAATTCCAGCGCTCTAGAGGCCTCTAGCTCAGCTTATTTGTGAAAAGGCCCTCTAGAAATTCTGAAATCGTGAATAGGTCATTCCACCGGTTATTTTGCAAAAAGGACCATAGAAATTCTAAAACTGCGAATAGGTCCTTTCGCCGGCTATTTTGCAAAAAAGACCCCATAATTCTGTAAAACCGACTTGGATGTCGGTTCTTTCGACCTGAAAGATTTTAAAATCACGAACAGATCCTTTCACCAATTATTTTGTAAAAAAAGATCCATAGTTCCGCAAATTTGACACGAACACCGTTTCTTTCAACCCAAAAGATTTGAAATTACATGTAGGTACAGTTATTTTGTAAAAAAAACATTCTTTCACAAATTCGACACGGACGCCGGTTCTTTAGACCTAGACTATCCAGCCAATTTTTAACCCGATTCTTTAAACCCGGGAGATTTTGGGCGGGTCCTTATAGAAAAAATCGTGGTTACACATATTCGCTGATAGCTTCTATTCAGCCAATTGTTTTTTTAAAAAAAAAGCACCACCGAGAAAAACGAAAATACATTTTTTGTAAAAAAAAACTCGGATTAAAATTTTTGCCGATCGTGCCATCGCGCACCTCTCTATCTAGTGCAATATTTTACCGTGAATCATGTAATGCCGCACGTTACAGTCTCCGAGTCATGCGGGGGCTGAGTGCCACATGGGGGACTGACTGACTGAGGAACAGATCGAGACTTTGACTGGAGTCACAAAGTCCCGCACACAAAGAATCGCTGTCGTTTGGAAGTTGCCAAAAAGAGAATTGGCCTCCTATGCAATGTTTCTCTTCCCATGGTAATCGACCTCGTCCGCCTAAATCTATATCACGTATTCTTTTACATGTAGATTAGTAATTCTTTTATATATAGATTAATAAGATATTAAAAATAAATAGACTATCTCTAATTATTAATAACTCTAAATATTATATTTAACACATGCATATAGAAAATATCATTTAAATATAAATATTTATTAAGGGTATGAAGAGAACATCATAATAACTTTCATTGAAATATAAAATAGTTTCTATATCTATAAATAAAATCAATAAAGAAATGTATCTTATAAACTTGTGTGGAGGAAATATTGCAGAGTACTGGCACAGTTGGATCGGATGCCAGCGCTCCAGTTGCTGTGGGAAGAAGCTTGTCAGAATGTCAGCACTGAATAGTCACTATACTTTGGGTGCAGCCCGTGGCTAGGGGTGGAATTGAGCCGAGCCAGCTCGGCTCGTTTGGGCTCGTCGAAAATCGAGCCGAGCTAGGCTCGGCTTGGAGAGTGAATCGAGCTAAAAACTGGGCTCGGCTCGGGCTCGGTCGAGCCTTGAGCCGCTCGTTCTGGCTCATGAGTGGCACAAAGTCCTCAGTCCTCACTCCGCAACTCCGTTCCGTCACTCGGTCTCTTCGGTCACTCCTTAGTCCTCCCCCAAATCCATCGAAGACAGGAGAGCACTCAGCGAGCAGAGGAGCTAGGCGCTAGGGTTGAGGCGGGCGGGCCTTGGCGGCTGGCGGCCTGGCGGCGCCTCCCCTACTCGGCGACTCCGCCCGGCCACCCGTCACTCGCCGCCTCCCCTCGGCTCCACCCGTGGCCGCCTCGCCCGCTTTGCCACTTTGCCCGCCTCCCCGGCTCCTGAGCCTCCACCCATCACCGCCTCACCGGTGTTGCCTCCCCACAGTGCCTCCACCCGTCGTAGCCTCCCCCATGGGCGACCGAAGAAGAAGAAGCGAGGTGGAGCACACCCGTCGCCGGCTGAGGCTCTAGATGCAGTACACGGCGACAGCACCACCGTTCTCGGCGCTGCCTCCATTGGCTCCACACCGGTAGTGGTCCAATGATAACACCGGTGACTCGGTGAGCACGAGCGATGAACTCTTGAGTCTTGAATGAATGAATGCAATGATATTAAACAGAGCCAGTAGGAATTTATCACTCTTGATTCTTGAATGCAATGATATTAAACTGCATTAGCTGTGCAAGCCTGTGAGTGACTGACTGAGTCTGAGTGCGAGTAGCCAGATGGCACCACATTAGAAAAATGTAGTAGTACAGGACTACTGGTTTGTAAGTGGCAGCGATCCGTCTGGTTTGTTATATGATACATGTGCTACTTGTTGATCCTGTACATACTTTTCAACTGTTTGACTTGGGAATATTAAAAAATCTAAATGAGTAACTAACCATGAACAGAGGCTGCAAGCGATCGAATTCTTGGGCGCTTGGCAGTCATTGCCGTCTCTGATGAGTGATGACCTAATCCTATCATAAGCCAAATGCACTTTTTCTTTGATGCATAGTGTGTTGCCTTGAATTTCATATATTTGTCCATATAGCTGACGACGACTAGTATTTACAAAGAGGAAGATTTGAGTAAATTTTATTTCCTCACCACATATTCTTATACACATCGTGTTGAAAAATAAATGTATAGAAACATACACATAGAATTTGGATCAAAACCAATTGTCCGAAAGTCTACACTCCTATGTCATTTTATTTTTCCTAAGCTACATACGAAGTCAAGCATTCCTTGACAACTACTCAAGGTATGATTTTCTTAAGGGACTCCTCGTGTGGACTGAATTAAGTTACTTGCACAACCTTTTCATATTGTATCTTCTTAACATCACTCTTCATCGACTCATTAGAAAAATGTAGTAGTACAAGACTACTGGTTTGTATTGTACGATGCATGATAAAATTCAGTCATTCACATTGATTTTGTGTAGAAATCAACATTGATCAATTCAATGTAGTTGGATCCTACAATTGAATTTTTGTTTCATGGAATTGAATGCAGTTTCGTCTCCAACTCGCGTAGAATTAGAATTGGTTTGCGCTTATTCTGGTTTACAAGATATTGTATTATCCAAACGACAAGAATTGGAAGCGCAAACCGATTCTAATTCTACGCGAGTTGGAGACGAAACTGCATTCAATTCCATGAAACAAAAATTCAATTGTAGGATCCAACTACATTGAATTGATCAATGTTGATTTCTACACAAAATCAATGTGAATTTTATCATGCAATATTGATCTATGTTGATTTCTAAACCATTTGGTATATGTTTAATTATTCTATACATTGATTTGATGCAAGGAGTTGAACCGGGATGAGGAAGATAATTCATTTGACATGAACGATGATATGTCCGAGGATGAGATTCCGGACGAGGGAGGAGGAGCACATACCTCAAACTCGGCCCTTGATGCCCCCACACAAACAGGCAAGCGATGTTCAGGAGTTTGGAAGAATTTTGATAAGGTTAATGTGCCATCCCATGACAGAGAAAGGTGCAACTATCATCAAGGCAAAGTGTTTGTTCTGCTACAAGTTGTATTCTTACAAACAAGGGTCAGCTACCTCACATCTTGGGAGGCATATAAAAATGTGTGCACCATTCTTGAACAAGTTGGCTAAGAAGAAAAATCAAACTCTTCTCAATTATTCAGATGATTCTAGTATTCCTATTGTGGTCTCTCCTAGTGAGTATAGTCCTAAGCAAACTCGGAAATTGATTGCTAAGATGATAATAGCTCATGAGTATCCATTTAGGATGGTAGAGCACACATGGTTTAACATATTGATGAAGTACTTAAATCCTTCTTATGAGTTTATTGGTAGAAAGACTATAAGAAGTGAATGCTTGAAGATTTTTGAGTCCGAGAAAGAAATCCTTAAGAAGAGCCTTAGAGGTGTGGACAACATATGTTTAACTACTGATTTGTGGACATCCAACCAAACACTTTCTTATATATATGTGTGTAGTTGCACATTATATTGATAGAAATTGGAATATGCAATGTCGTGTACTGAGTTTCATTGAGTTAGACCCTCCACATACTGGAAATGTGATTGCTCAAGCGTTGTTTGACTGTGTTGCTCAATGGAAGATAGAGGACAAGATCATCTCAATCACTCTAGATAATGCTTCCAACAATGATGTTGCTGTACGGGGTTTAAAGGCTAAGTTTGCTGCTAGACAATCAACTGCTTTCATTGCAAAGTATTTTCATGTGCGTTGTTGTGCTCACATCATTAATTTGGTCGTGAATGATGGGATAGCAGTCTTAGCACCTTTGATAAGCAATATCAGAGAATCTATTAAGTACATCAAGAAGTCTCCTTCTCGCATGCACAAGTTTGTAGAAATTTGTAGATCACTCGCACTAACAATTGGGGATGGACTGAAACTTGATGTGACTACAAGGTGGAGTTCCACATACAAGATGTTAAGTACTGCACTTGCCTATAAGGAAGCATTCCTGTCATATGCTGATTTGGATGCAAACTATAGATGGGAGCCTACAAGTGTAGAATGGGCATTGTTTGTATCCATTGAGCCAATACTGAAGTGTTTGGCTCAAGTTACTCTTGCATTTTCAACCGACATATCCTTGCAAATATTTTTTATCCTCACATTGTGAATGTCAAGATTGCATTGAGAGCTGCAACGGCTGCTGAAGATACAAATTTGAATGGTATGGCCATTGCAATGTTGCAGAAGTTCAATAAATATTGGGAAGAAAAGAACAATGCCATGGTGCTTGCTACTATTCTAGACCCAAGGTACAAGATGAGATATGTTGAGTGGTGCTTTCGAAAAATCTATGAATCCCCAAAAGTTGAAAGCGAGTATGCTAATGTTCTTGAAGAGTTAGAGAAGCTATATGAAAAGTTTGAGATGGCACATCGGCAGAAGAAGGCTACTCTTAAATCTAGTGCATCCTCGTCTTCGACTATAGATACAAGCATGTACTTACCCTCAAGCTCAAGTGAGTTTCAGTCCTTCTTATCTTCATCTTCTTCGAATCCATCGAAGAGCGAGTTGCTCATCTATCTAGATGAGGTGAATAAGAGCTTGTCAAACGAGGAGTTCAATTTGCTTGAGTGGTGGAAGTTGAATACACATAGATTTCCGGTAGTGTCAAAGATGGCGAATCACTTCTTGACTATACCAGCTAGCTCTATATCTTCGGAGTCAACTTTCAGCACCGGGGGTAGAGTTCTAGATGATTATTGGAGCTCTCTACGCCCATCTATGGTGGAGGCATTGGTGTGTGCTTCTAGCTGGATTAGAGGTTCCCATAATGATTCAAAAGCACCTATGTTTGTGGTATGTTCATCTATAGTGTAATCTACCTTTCTATTTATCTTTAATGTAACTCATGGCTAATTTGGTTATTATAACTCTTTTCAGGAAGAAGATGATGAGGATGACGTTCAGAACATTCCATTTCCTAAAAGCGTGGTAGAGAGCAACTAGTTGTGATTTGTGAAGGTATGATCTGTTGATTGTTGAATGATCTATAGAGTTATTGAATTTGGTATTTGAAAATAACATTTACCCAGCACTAAATGTTTCCAATATCATAATATAGTATCTTAAATATATTCCGATTCTTTGAGAGCACGAGATCACTAGTCTAGAAAAGAATGTTTCATAAGTTCATGCAAACAAAATATAGCAGGGGCTAGTAGTACTAATGTGACCAACTAGATGAAGGCAATGTGATTTAATCTAATGTTAAATCTCACTAGTAACATACACAATGTTGCCATTCCTTCACAGTAGTTGCAGATGAACCAACCTGACCCATGTTTGTAATGTCTTCAAGTGCCAGGTCTGCGTCGACTTGGAATTAGCATCTGCTTTGCAACTACGTAAACACGACAATAGTAGCCTCTAGCTAACCCATGTTCTTGTTCAACTGTTTCTGAGACCATCATGTTCAAAGTGATCATCATTAGTTCATTACTAAACCCACGCTCCATTACTAAACTACCAGACAACAGATACCATGTCTACTTGTACATAACTGATATTTTATGTTTGTACCATGTTGACACTCCTAAGTAAATGCTTTAAATTGACACACTTTGTAAAAAACTATCGATCAATTGAGAAAGGAAGGGCCAGTTTGATGAGTGTTTTTGCAGAAGTGTCCAAATCTTGTGTTCAAGCCACATTGTCTTTGAGTCGGTGAACAATCCATGAAAAG